>JAVSBT010032231.1:0-12811 GCA_033118115.1 Pharyngocirrus eroticus
GTGGTCTGCAAGGTAGTGGAAATATTTATAGGCTACACTTGCACTGTCCATTTATCTCCTTGGTTTCTGTGATTTTAGGCCATTCCAAATTGATTCATTGGTCGATGGATTAGACTGACCCATATTTTTCGCGATTGTTTTCTTTAATTTCAAAATATTGCATTTTTGTCAAAATTAGGCAACCACAGCAAACAAAATCACCATAGACTTGTAAATATACTTTTTCGGTTAGAAATAAAGAGAAATTTCTAACAATACACAACATTCTTTCATATACCTTGAAATACGGAGCACCTCGACCCTTTCCGTCGTTTCTACATACAAGACCGAATTATGTTTTATTAAGGTGGCGTTAAAATTTTAAAAAAAAAATCAACTGACCGACCAAATTGTTTCTACCAAAAAATCCATTGACCAACTAATCCATTTGGAATGCATGGCCTTAAGGAAGAGTGATCTTATGGCCTTCTTCAAATTTTGGACTCACTTTCAGTGGTCTCATCTTGGTACTTTCATCATTTGTTTAAAGGATGCACTAGTGATTCCATAGACAATTACACATTTATTATAAAAAAAAAAGTACTTTTTTTTTTACCAATGATTTCATGGACAATTGAATGTTTATTCAAAAAAAGGTTATAATGAAATACCACAGCTATGATCAAACTGGCTTTCATTTTTCATATAACTGGCTTAATTGCAGGAGAGTGTAATTAGTATTTGATTTAAGAGCACTTTCCAGGGATAAATGATATTTCAATTTAAGAATGAAATCAACACCAGGGGTCAGTTTTAATAACGTGCTCAAGCTTAAGCAAATATTTCTTGCTATCTTTAACACCTTTACTGGTGATTTTTTTCAGAAAATGAAGTACTATTTGTGTACATATGTATGTACCCTTTATTGGCAAATTTGAAATGTCTTTCAAAAATCACCAGTAAAGGAGTTAAATTAAGCAAGAAATGTTTGCTCACACTTAAGTTCATAATTAAAACTGACCCCTGGTGGCTAGTTGGCATAGGGATCACAAAGTGGATTGAAATATATGTTAGAATTTGTCACAAATACATTTTCAACAAAAATAACTTTTAAAAATGTATTTTTGGCTTTAATTTTTATATCTCCCAATCTTTACTGCACTTGATTTGACCAATAAAAAAGGGCCGAACATATCAAAATAAAAACTTGTGTCATGCTTTAAACTTTCAACATATCGTAGTCAAGAAACAAATCATATCATATTTAAGAGCATGTACTATAGACTTATTTTTAGGTGAAAATTATATTTGAGACAAATTCTAAATCCAATGAACTTCATTGTATATATTCTTAAAATGAGCAATTTGTGGTGGTGAAATGGCTGATAAAGTATTATATGTGAATTGAAATATTAGCACAAAAAAATACAGGGTGGTAAGAAAGAAAAGCTCTCTATAGGTGATGCAGTTATCCTGAATATATACATTTTTACAGGGCTCGATTTAAGTGCGGACCCGGGGGACTAGACCCCTAAAAATTGCGTCGGTCCCTCTGAAATTTTCCAAATTAATATACTAAGGGACCGACTTGTCCCTCGACAATTTTATCAAGTAAACCATATTAAAAACCAATACTATGTTTGAAATGTCCAGAAAAAATTGAAGCACCCAAAGTCATCCGATCGGAACCTGCAGATATAAACTCTTGATTACGTACACTACAATCCGGTATGTCTTCTCACATGTTGGCACAACTCCATATCTGAATTTAATTATACTGTAATTTATTCGGGTTTTTTTTACAAAAATGCAAAAATAAGTAGCATTTTTGTCTTGTTTTTTTTCATTTTTGGCTGTGGGTCCCTCAGATTCAGAGCGGGTCCCCCAAGAATTTTCCCAAAAGGGTCCTGTCTGTCACCCTTAGAAAAAAAAGTAAATCGAGCCCTGTTTATAGCTTAAGAAATTAAATAGTAGTATATAAATTGTGGCTGTATGTGAGATGATTATTGAGGCATATTGATATGACATAAGCTTATATACATGTATTTTTTTAATGTTTGTTTTGTTTCGCTTCTTTCAGCTGCAGATTCTAAAGCAGATGTTGAGGCAGCATCACCAGAGGGAGCTTTGCTTCCTTCTACTCAGTCAGATAAACAGCTTGTTGAGTGTATGAGAGACAACCTAAAAGCTCAAGAATATTTGAACAATCCCTCAATCAACCTGTGTACGTTGAATTTTATATCAGACGACGACGAGGGAAGTTATAGAAAACACTACCTAGACAAAGATTCATGTGCAGATGTCCCATTATCATCCCCACAGACCACTGCAGTTGTGGATATTTTGATCTCCCTGTTCTTCTTTATTATCATTTCTGCAGCTTGTTTCTTAGGATTTCCTGTCCAGGTACCCTGGTGTATAGTGTTTGCTCTTGGACTTATCATATATCTTGTGCTTCTCGTACCCTCCATGTTAGTAGTGTTTACAAAGAAAGATACATTAAGAGGTACCATGGGTCACTTGAAGACTCTGAGTAGCTGGCTCCCAAGACATCTGTTTGGTGCCCTTTTTGCAAGTCTCCCTGTTCTCGCAGTGTATGCTAATTTTTCATGTGCAACATTCGATAACTTACCACATAGTGATCTGTATTACTGTCTCTTAGTTGTGGTATCTCTTCTACATTTCTGTAATTTTACCATGCTAAGTTCATGGATGAAAACCTGTCTCGCTTTGCTAGGGGGTATTATCCTGCTTATACTCATTGATGTAGGTGTGTGTAAATACAGGAAAAATGGAATGAAACCACTACCAGATGGCACAAACGTGACAACACCAGGATCTGTAGTCACAGTAGCATATGCGATAGGGAAACAGATTACTTCTAATTTTACTGTAGAAACTAACAAAACCAAGGACGATTTGTCTATGACAGGCATATTCATGGAAGACCACCCACTCCAATATGAGATCATACTCAATATTGCTCTGTTGATTTTCCTGATCTGGTTCCTGAATCGTGAGTTTGAAATCACTTATCGTCTCAGTCTTAACAGAGACATCAAAGCAGCAAGGGACCAAGCCAAAATAGCCGGACAAAAACAACAAGCAGACTGGTTATTGCACAACATCATACCAGAGCATGTATCAGAACGAGTGAAAAAAACAAACAAGTATTGCAACAATCACAAAGACGTTGGTGTCATTTTTGCAAAAATTAATAATTTTGATGATTTCTATGATGAATCTTTTGAAGGTGGGAAAGAATATCTAAGAGTATTAAATGAGCTGATTGGAGATTTTGAAGATCTCTTCAATGAGCCTGAATTCAAAGATGTAGAAAAAATCAAAACTATCGGTGCTTGCCTTATGGCAGCATCAGGACTCAATCCTAAAAGGCAGGACAACGAAGATGACAATGCACATCTATATGCCCTTATGGATTTCTCACAGAAACTGCTGAAAAAGCTGGAATCATTCAATGATGAAATTTTCAATTTTAATTTTGAAATGAGTATTGGTTTTAATTTTGGCGAAGTGACTGCAGGAGTCATTGGAACGACTAAGCTGCTGTATGACATTTGGGGTGACACCGTCAATATCGCAAGTAGAATGTATTCCACGGGGGAGATAGGACGTATTCAAGTTACTGAAGATACGGCCAATAAATTAGCTGAAAAATTCACATTTGAATATAGAGGAGAAATTGCTGTCAAGGGAAAAGGAATGATGAAAACTCATCTTCTGGTAGATAGAAAAGAAGGGGCTATATGGAATTAGGCAAAAGATTTTGTTTGTAAGGGATATAGGGGTCAACATAAGTATTTGTTTGCACTGTCCCAGGCAGACCTGTTGTAAAATTTTCTACAGGACTGTCTTCAAAATTAACTGTCCTGTATTGTGAATCCACTGTCTCAGCCTATCTCCACTATGGACATTTCTTCATACCTCTGACAGTATCACAGTCGGAATCTAGGGGTCTGCGTTGATCATCTGGGGGTCCCAGACTAGCAGGCATACTTTTATGTTGACCCCTGGGATACATGTGAACCCGGTAGCATTACCAGCTTTAAAGTTACAACATGCACAATGATAATTCATCTCAAAATATATTTTATTTCAAGAAGAGTTTTGCATGATCTGATGTTATGTAGATTTCCAGACGTATTGATATAATTCAAAGTATATTTATACATACACATATATACATCTTAAAAAATGTACAGAAACGGTCAATTACAGATGTTTTGTGATCTGGTTTGTCCAAACGTTGTAGTAATAAAGTAATGTCTATATGTAATATCTGAAATTAGATATATTAAAAAAAAACTAGTAGTAAAGGAGCGTTTGTATCAATTGATAACCAAAAGTGAATCTTTCAGATTGTCATCCATGATATTAATATTGCTTGAAAATTACAGGATAGTTGTAATAATGTGTGACATATAGCATTAAAATTGTATATACTTTAAAAAAAAATGTGAATATACAGGATTCCCACTCTTGATTTGTTTTAGATTATACTATTAATGATTCTGTTACACTTGTAGTGTAAATATTACAGCACTATTTACAGATAATTACTGTGGACTTGTACCTCATTCTATGATGAATTCTTAGCTCTAACCTTGGATAGGAATATCTCTATTTTATCTGGTCATAAAAGTCATTGTTATGTTTACTACATATTTTAAAATTCATATATGACAATTTTTGTATCTATTTGTCTTGTACTCCTAAGGATGTAAGGTACTAGTAGTTGAACATTGGGAAATCAATAAAAGGATTTTTTGTCTTAATAATCCTTGGCTACCTTCCTTTAATCTGTCCTTGGGTTTCTAAATAGTATTGATGCTAAACATTGCAGAACTACATTGATTTTTTGGTGAACTGTCACACATTCTTTTAAATAACTTTGATTATAAAAAAATCCCAATCAGATTTATGTATGTTTAAGTATGCACTTTATTTCATGTTTAGTATAGGAAGTGTGCAAGGTATTAGCTAAATACTTTAAAATTATATTTACTGTGAAAGATATGCACTTCTTTCAATGACCATTATAATGAAAGTTGAAAATGAGACATACAAAGAGTCGATGGTGCAGTCCATGTGTGATTTACAGTAAACTGTCTTGCATATATATATCAATATCATTCATGTTCTACATAATATATAGATTGATGAAATGTTTATCTGTTAGTGTATGATTATAGGGTTTTAGTTATTGGCATGATATGATAATGATATGATACGATACGATATAATATAATGCTTGAGTATGTAGGTTTATGTGAGGCTATGGATGTATGTGTACGAATTTTTTACTTGCATAGTATAGTGACAATGATATGATAGATGCATTTGGCAAGTTAGTCAATATTTTTATATATGTTTTTGATAGTGTTTGAATTTTTTATTGCTATAAAAGTATACATAGGTTTTTTTCATCATTATATACAAATGATATGAATGAATTGTTGGGTAATTATTGTTAATTCTTGTAAAAACTTTGACTGCAAGCTGAGCATAGATCAGCTGAAGTAAAGAAAGCATGGTTCATTTTTTTGCTGTTGAAAATAAACAAATTAATAAATGTAATAATTCTATAAGATACCAAACAATTCCAATCCACTATAGGGAAATACCTTGTAGCTACTGTTATAAAACTTGATATAATATTGCAAGAAAGATATTCAAGAAAAAGTTTGTTGAAAGAGTTTTGAAAAAATTGTCAATTCCCAAATTTATGTTGCACAGAACACTCAAATGCTAATAAAGCATCTAGTTTTGCTCGTAAGAATATGACAGTGAGTGTTATTGAAATTTTGGATGGCGCTTATAGCAAATGGAAATTGGTTAAAATACCATAATTATGTTATCTGAATAAGATAGGTTAGATTGAGGAAAAAATGATATATGGCTCCATACAAAGTACATGAAAGTTCTAACTTTTTGTTTATTAAACTGTGATAAATCCTGGTTTATTCTTGAAAATTCATTTGTAGCAAGTGACAATGTCATTTGCTCATTTTGACATTAGTGGTGTAGAATTATTCTGCGCCTGTAGCTTATATTCATAGTATGCCATTTCAATGAGTGGATATCCCTCAGAAAATGTTAATAACAACTTTAACATAATATTCATTTTGAAATAATAGTCTCTCAATTGGTGCTTTCCATTGTTTTCTATCTGTTTATTGGCTTCTATTTGAGGTGAACAATAAATTTTCCCACGGATTTCTTTGAAAAAGAGAAGTTTGTGTTGTGCTGAGCAGTAGGTTCAAATATGTCAAACTAGTAACTTTATAAAGTAACTGAAAAATTCTATAAATCTGTGAAGCTACTGATTCACTTTGTTAATTATGTGTATACATATAGATTGTGTGATTTGAGATGTGCTAATACTATTTAAGAACCATGAAAAAAAAGTTTTAGTTTTATCAGATGACGACTGTACATTTTGTGACGATGGTGCTGTTCCAATTCATATTTTTCTTTTCTGTTTTCTTGTGATGGACTATTTTTTTTTTTAGCTGTTCAGGATATGAATCAATACAACATTGTATCACAAGTTTTAGCCTTTACTTTGTTTTAGACAATCACATCTTTTTTAATGAAATATAGTATGATTTTTTATTTAAATATTTTTCATGAAATGGTGCTTTTTACCTTTGTGACAAAATGCTACCAGAAATATCTTCATCAACATGTTCTACAGTGAGGAGACTTTACATAACTTTCAAAAAAAATTAAATTCTTCTATTCATTGTTTTTTTTTAATATTTCCACCTCTTACTTTTTTTAAATATATTCAGTCCTTCCATGCTTAGATTGGTCACATACTTCAAATCATGTTGTAAATTATTCTGTAATTATGGGTGACAATAATAACATAGGCCAACATTTATGATAACAGTTGAATTTACATTAATGTTCGTAATCAAGCACTTGTATGTTAAAAACCATGAATATGTAAAATGATGTGAAAAGTAAAGTGAGGTGAATTTAAGCTTGCTGATTATTGTTGATAATGTGATGTGGCTGGAATCTAGTTTGGTTTTATTCTTCAATACTCAAATGCTAAAATGAGATAAATCTCCACAACTATGTACATAAATAATTAATATATATCTGACTAAAAACCTCTAGATCAAATTCATTATGTGTATCGTTTCACTGTTTACTTTTTTCCTTGGGTTGATGGATGTAATTTACTCCTATAGAATACACAGGTTTCATTGTAATCAAGAGTATGAAAATGTGTGAGAGTGTGCTTTATTGTATATATATGAATACTGTCTGACATGTAAATATATTTTATGTAAGGCTTTTTGTATTCCATGATATCTTATGGTGAATTAAAGTGGAGATTTTTTCTCACTTTTTTCTGTTATGTAATTAACATATATTTTGGGGGAGATTTTATGAAAGATATTGGTTTCCTCGATACATAAAAAATGAGCTATAACAATGTATTTAAAGTTTGTTTTGAGGGAGATAATGCTCTGATTAGTTATCGAATAATTAAAAAAAAAAAAAGGAAACAAGTGCAAATTTTAACATATTTTTTTTGCAAATTCAAAAAAATGCATGACCATTATCACTAGTTTTGTTTATTATTTAAAAACTAATTGAAGTTTCTGGTATGACCCATAAGTTATCATGGATTTTACAACTCTTGAAATGTGTACTCTGTGGTTTGTAAGCATCATTTGAAAAATGCGATAAAATATATGTATGAATGTATCTTCCAATATGTTGAAGAAAAAATTCGTAATTGAAAAGATAATAATAAATTATTTTTTTCTTCTACACCAATAACTTCTTGCATTGATTTTTTTCCCTCTTATAATTTACATAATTATGTTGTAGACATTCACTATTCAGATGATATATGTAACATTGGCGAAATATAACTTTATTATCTTAACTTAAATATAAGCCTGTCTATCATTGTTTGATTCATTTACTAGTTACATAGATTTGCTTAGTTTTTTTATTTTAGATATGTTTTTACTCTTTTTTTTCTTTTCTGTCCTAGATGGGACCACAGGGGGGGCAATTTTTTCTTTTAACAAAAAAATAGTACTTCAAATTTATTTATTTTTAAATCAAAATAATACACATATTAATAAAATCCAATAGATGCCACAATAGTTTTTAAAAAAATCTTTGTCATTTAAATCGTCAGCTGTATAAGCTTCCATGGTTAAGGGTTTTCCCATTATCTTATTTCTGACAGAACTCAAAAAATAAGTTCATTTGGCATTTAATATTACCCACTATGCCTTTGAGTTCGAGAAACTTCGACTTACTCCGCAAATTTAATCACGTGGGGGGAATCTCCCCCTTTGAGCCAATCACAGCGTTCATAGGGGACATGTGTGAGGTAATTCCTATGAATATTTAGTTTTCGAGCTATAAAACTGCAGTTCGGTAATCTCCGATGCTCTCTGTGACAAGCGTAAAACTTTTCATCAACAGCCGCCATTTTGGTTAGATTTGACCCTGAAAATCAAGTTTTTCGGGCAAAAAATCTCAACCTAGAAGAATATCTTGATACAGTAGGAAGACATGTATATTTAGATGGTATCCCTAGGAATATTCCTGCCGTCAACCGGGAACAGTTGAACATTCTTTGAAGTTCAATTGAGCCGTCACAAAAACGGAGGTATTCCGCTTTGTGATTCTGGACGATGGTGTGAAAATTTGAAGATCAGACGACCTTTGAATTGTGTTGAAAGGATCTCTATAATATTTTGTGATGGTTTTATTGGACACACACTTTTGAAAAAAGAGAAGTTGGGATGTGATCGATATTTGACTTCATTTTTTTCATAGAATTTGGTAAATTTTGATATTTAAACCGAACAAGGCCATTCATTAGGCATATAAACATGGCGGATAATCGGCTCGTGGATGGGCCACCGCCACAAAAAAGGCAAAAAATTGGATCTTCAGGCGATAGTACTGGTAAGTTTATGACATAAATGGTAAACCAATATAATTAGTATTTAAATTGACCAGTTTCAAAAGCTCAGATTGGTAGCTGGGAAGTATACCACTACAAACATGTGGCTTCATATTTACATGTGTATTGCATGTTAATTGTTAGTAAACACAGTAAAAACTTGATCATAGGGTTATATTTCTTAGAAATTTGTAGATTTAAAGTCAATATAATCTAACTTTATTTGAATTTTAGTCGTTGGTTATGAAATTCATAATATTATTAGCGAACCATCAGAGAAAAAAACTCATAAAAAAGTGTCAGATGACATCGCTCATTCTAGACTTGCAGGAATCCATTTGACCAGACACTTTAGATCACTATATTACTATCCTTAACTCTCAAAGTATCTCATTGTTAAAACATCTTTTTTCATACTTCCAAGTTTAAAATTTAACATATTGTTTCTTCACATGGAGGTATGGAAAAGGAAGTGCGATGACAGTCTAGTTCAAAACTTCTGTATTCATTAATTCAGAAATCACAGCATTAGTTTGTATGGGACAAGAAAAATATAAACTATCGGTTTTTCATATTGATACACTTTATTTTCAGATTTTCTGCACTCTTTACTTGATGAACTACCTGAAGAGCTTGGAAACTTTGATAATAATGATCTTAATCCTGGAACAACTCATCAGAATGGAAATAAAGATTCTCTCCCAGACAATGCACCACAAAAACATGAACAGTTGGCGCAGCTTCTTTCTAGTAACAGCTCCACACCAACAAGTGTTATGAATAACAGTTCCAGTCCTCAAACTTCAGGAGGGCATATTGTTATGTCAGGTGGATTAGGAAATTTTACAAATATAAACAATCAAAACTCTGTTAACAGTCCTATTACAAACAATTTGTCATCCCCACCATCTAGTTGTGTTTCAAGTGCTAGTGGTGTATTGATGGGTACATCAATCGCTAATAGTTTGAATTCAAAAGCAAGTCAACAAATGCAATTGAACAGTAGTACTGCAGGGCTGCCAAATCAGATTTTGAATGGCCCTCACATTGGACCTAGAGGTGGAGCTGCAATGAATCTTGGTTCTATATCCCAAGCAGGAGTTATGTCCAGTGTTAGTAATGTAGTTCGCAGTATTGGAGGAAATCCACCAGCAGCAACACAACCAGGCTTAAATCATCCAACACTTGCAACAACGCAAGTAGCAAAAGTAAGTGTTTTGCAATAGTCTTTAGTTATTTTCACCTGTAGTTTCTATAGTGTATACTCAAGAAAAATTCTGGTTTTGCATTGATAAATTACCTTGTTCCTTCTTGAGATAGGGTTTAAGACATGTAATAAGATGAAACAATTTAGCATCTTCCCCAATCATTGCACCAAGGTATAATATAATTGATTGTTTTGCAAAAAAAGAGAGAAGACAGCTTACATCTTCATTCTCTTAATCCACCTATTTGAGTGTTCTGAGAATTATATATTATTTGATGAATCAAACATAAATTTGCAATTCATGGTAAAAATCTGAAAGAATAGGGGATGTTTTGGTCTGTGCAATATTGTGTATAAACAAATGCCTACAATGGTAACTTGGTCAACTTCTCAACTTAACATCAAATATATATATCAGAAATGGCGATGTTCTCTCCCTGTTTGATTTCCACACATTCAAGTTTCTTTGCCACCAGCAATCAATTTTAGTGCCAGACTGCCAGACCAGACTAGTTTAGCTTAATGTTAACATAATATCTAGCCTGGTAGCCAAAACTTCCAAATCGTTCACTTGTCAAAAGCAGCTGTATGTATACCTGAAAATGACAATGTGACACACAAGTGTTTACCTCTGACAGGGCTTGATTAAGGCAAGCAACTTGACAGTTTGCATTTAATAAGATATTGACAGGTCCTTGAGAAAGTTTCCTTTCCCTTACTTAATAAGTATGCTGGTAGGTTCCTGGAAGTCATCAATTTTCAGGGAATGAAACGAGACAGGCGCATATACTCCAGCTCCCGTTATGCCTCCCGTTAGAATTTCCAGGGGCATATGTTTAGGCAATATTATGGGAGTCACTTTGACTCCCTCAAAATCTGCTTGTTTCAATCCCTGAATTTTGTAAGTTTATCCTTCAAAAGTACTACCTCTGAGTGATGCAACTTTGCTTGCTGTTATAGAAGAAATGAATTTAATAAGGTTAGAATCTAGTTTCTTTCGGAACAATAAAGCAGGTTTCTTCTGCACCATCCCAATAGATATACCCTTCACTGCTAACAGAACATTAGGTTTCTGCTATCAAATGCTTTAGTTGTATTTTGTGTTTCTGACTAAGGTAACCATTTTAGCCTGATAAAAAAAATCTAATTTGTAATACAGAAAATGAAAAATCCAAAACAAGTTCTTCAATTTTTGAAGCAATTATTCTCCAAGAAAGTACTTTTTTCATAGGACACATCAGGGATCAACAAAAAGGCATGTTCATAGGCCCAAGACAATCTGATGGATATGTAGACCCCTATTTTTGATAATTGGAGGACATATGATTTTTTTCCCCTTACTGCTCCAGGTTTAAAGAAAATACTAGAGTGCAGATTGGCTTAGACAGTTGAATCTTAAATAAGGAACATTCGTTATTGAGTGTAGACCTGTAAAATTTGTACTAACATGTTGTTGGACCCCTGTTACAAAAGATATGATAAGTTTGAAAACATATCTTTAACGTTCGGCCTCCCCCCCTCCCTTATCAGAATAGTATGAAGCTATATGTTTTTGTGGTTAATGTGTTTGAGTAGGTTTAATTATTAGAAGACTGAGGATATTTAACAACTTTAAGCACATTTTTTTATATAGTTTATATTTTTTAGTACATTTAATTATATTATGAATCTTTGGCAACTCTCAAGAAGCTTGAAAATATTAAACGACCTATGTTAACAAATTATATTCATGTTACAGCACATATTCTCATAAGTCTCATATTGGTATTTTCACAAGACGGAACCTTTTTTTTATACCATTTTTAGGTGTGAACTTATTTGTATAATAATGTATAGTTTAACAACAAATTATCATTTTGGCCAATTGTTCTCTTTATAGCCCGGTCAACCAAATCCTGCTGGAGGTACTGGGGCTCAACCCCCAACTGCAGACCCGGAAAAAAGAAAACTTATTCAACAACAGTTGGTGCTGCTTTTACATGCCCATAAGTGCCAGCGGAGGGAACAGGCAAACGGAGAATCAAGGCAGTGTACTCTACCACACTGCAATACAATGAAAAATGTTTTGAACCACATGACAACTTGCACTGCTGGAAAGAATTGTCAAGGTTTGTATTTGAAGTTTTATGAGGAATTTAAGTGTAGAAACTAAAATATAGCTGAAAATTAAAGTATACATTAACTGCCATTTGAGATCTTATAACTCATGTAGACAAAAGGGACACCTCAAACATTTTTCAAGGACAAGAAATCCAATGTTTTCTCTTTTTTGTTTCAGTTGCTCATTGTGCATCTTCACGTCAGATTATTTCACATTGGAAAAATTGTACCAGAAATGACTGTCCAGTATGCTTGCCTCTTAAACATGCATCTGATAGAAGAAATAATCCAACTACTCAAAGTATTGGTGGTGTCCCAACAAGCACAGCTTCAACAAATCCAGCTCCAGCAGACATGCGACGAGCATATGCAGCTCTAGGTCTAAGTTATCCAACAAATAGCCAGGGGCAAACCAACAGACCAGGTATTTTACTTCTATAAATTCTCAGATATTTTCTGATTTAAATGATTTCCCATTATTGGAGTGAAGAGTTTGGAGGAATGGGTTGATGCCTTTCTAGCATAAATACCAATCTAATTGCATAACAACTTTA
>JAVSBT010032231.1:12911-35888 GCA_033118115.1 Pharyngocirrus eroticus
TTTAAATGTTGTTTTTACATTACTAGCTGCTAGTCTTGGTGCAGGGGTGGCAGATGGGCCAGGGCAGACGCCGCCAAATCTTGGTATTACAAGTCCACCTGGTGTCAATGCTCAAGCAGGAAGCATCAGTCTTACTGGAAGTTCCCCAGTAAATGCAGACACAATGATTGCCAACCCAGCTAGACCTGTCAAGGAATGGCATCAACATGTGACACAGGATCTAAGGAACCATTTAGTACATAAACTGTGAGTATAGAAAAGATTGATGAAAATAAAATGACAGATATACTAATTTGAAATATGTATAAAGTTTCTCTGTCAAATTCATTGATTTTATTATATGATTTTATTTTATGATAGTGTGCAAGCAATATTCCCTACACCAGATCCAGGTGCTCTCAAGGACCGTAGAATGAATAATCTAGTCGCTTATGCCAGAAAAGTAGAAGGAGATATGTATGACAATGCTAATAGTAGGGTAAGTGAAATTGATATTATAATAGATTGTTTGGTAAGCTACACCTAATCAACTATGGCTAAATTAGCAGTTAGTCCATAGAAGATATGTAAATTAATAATGTTTTCTGAATCTTGTAGGAGGAGTATTATCACTTGCTGGCAGAAAAAATCTACAAGATTCAAAAGGAGTTGGAAGAAAAGAGAGTAAAACGTCTCAAAGAGAATCAAGGTACTACGCCAGCCACACCTGGCCAACCAACCCAACCAACCCAACCCACATCAGCACCACGTGTTCCTAGTAAGCCTATTTCCTATTATTTTATTCATGGTCATCAACCTAGATTGAATCTATGAAGTTTAGGCCATTCCAAATTGATTGATTTGTCGATGGATTCAACCAACCCATAGTTTCGCAATTGATAATTTTATTTTTATTTTCAAAATGTTGCTTTTTTGTTAAAATTAGGCAACCAAATCAAGCAAAATGATTGCAGGCTTGTAAATATACATATTTCGGTTAGAAATAAAGAACTGTAAAGAGATTTTTTAACAAGCCACAACCTTCTTTTGGATTCCTTGAATTACGGACCACCTCGACGCCTGTTGTTTCTATGTCTAATTTACGTGGCTATAAAAAAAAATCGAGCGACAACCTCATTTTTTTGTCGCAAAAAAACTATCGACTAACTGATCAATTTGGAATGGCCTTAATATAATTATATATAACCATAATGTACTTAATTGTCAACTTTTTCGATAAATTTACTGTTGTTTTTAAGATGGAGCAATACTGTAAAACCTTCATTCCTTGCCATTGTCAATTTTGTTTCATGATTTGACTTTTGTTTTTTAGATGGACCAATAACTAATAACCTTCCACCCTTGCCAAATGTGACTCCAACAGCTGTTACAAGACCAAGGATGCCTCCACCCCAGGCAGTGAATCCACTGTCCGGTGCTTCAAGTCCCAGCTATCAAGGTGGTACCTCTGTTAATACAGCCCTGAAAGATTCTCATGATCAGCTTTATGCAGCTTTAAAGAAAGCTGCAAATAGATCACAGGTATTTTTGTTGATACTAGTCATTTCTACTTTTTAGTCCTAGAATGTAAATTTTGAAAAATTATGAATATTTTATATCTATAGCCAGATCTTATATGGATAAGTTTTGGTTTTCTTTGTAGAAGGATGATCAGCCAAAGCAACCACAAAATCAATCATTACAGTCACCGCAATCAAGTTTACCCCCTAGAGGCCAACCAAAAAGGCCACCAATGGACTCAATATCTGCTCAAATGAAAGGGATTGCTGCAGCTGCTGCCCAGGAGTCGATGGATATCAAATCTGAAATTAAACAAGAAATTAAATCCGAGCCCTCAACACCTGGTGGTAAAGGAGGCGATGATAGTCATGGGGCTAAAGGAGGCAAACAAATGGGTGGAGGCAAAGGTGAAGGTAATTCAGATATGGACTTCAAGGATGACAAATCATTTATGTCTTCTATGAAACAAGAGTCAATGGATACTGGAGGAAAACAGGTAAAATGTTATAGTATGATTGTGTTTGCTCACATTGCTCTTTCTTATCAAAGGTACATGAAAATGTAATGAAAAAGTATTAAAATTACAGTAAGGATAATAAGACTGATTACCTATTTGTATTATTTATTTTCTGTTGGATAGATCAAAGAAGAACCCTCTTCAGAGGTGAAGACTGAGAACATTGGGGCTAGCGCACCTTCAACTGATTCCAAACCAATTGAAACAGTATCAACTGCATCCACCTCAGACATGGCAAATTATAAACCAAAGAAGAAAATTTTCAAACCTGATGAGCTTAGACGAGCCTTGATGCCAACATTACAAAAAATGTATGCTCAAGATCCTGAATCAATGCCATTCAAGCAACCAGTGGACCCAATCGCTCTTTCAATACCAGTAAGAATCCATTTTGTTGTTCTTTGAAAAATATCATGGCTTTGATTTGATCACTAGATTGTATATTAATCCAAAGAAATTCATTTCATTAACATTTAATGCTTGCTGTTCCCCTATTTAGGATTATTATGATATTGTAAAGAACCCAATGGACCTGTCATCAATCAAGAAGAAATTAGACCAAGGGCTATATACTGATCCATGGCAATATGTTAATGATGTGTGGCTTATGTATGACAATGCATGGTTATACAATAGAAAAACCTCAAGAGTGTATAAATACTGCTCAAAGCTTGCAGAGGTTTTTGAAAGTGAGATAGATGGAGTAATGCAGTCACTTGGATACTGCTGCGGTAGAAAATACGTATTCCAACCTCAGGTGCTTTGTTGTTATGGTAAACAGTTATGCACCATTCCTAGAGATGCCACATACTTCAGTTATGAGAACAGGCAAGTAGTTTTTTCTTAGTTGTATATGTGTTGGGAAATGTGGCATTTTCATTTAACCTATAGAAATGTTAATTTCATCAAATGAAAAGATGTTTATGTTGGAAATTATGTCTGGATTTAATTGTGAGATAAGAAGGTGGAGTTTTTATGATCTTGTTCTTTCCTTTGCAGATATGTGTATTGTGAAAAATGCTTTCAAGAAATTACAACAGATGAAGTAGAACTTACAGATGACCCAAATCGACCACCCATGTAAGTTGAATTTCGTAAACAAGACAAAAAACCCAATAAGGCCTATGTTGTATTGTTACACCCTTTATACTTCATGGATAGAAGTAAAACATGAAGCTTTAGTTTATGTTTACAATCCTTTTGAAAGGATAAAAGACAGAAGTGGTGACAGAAGGCTGCATTTTAGTTAATTTCATTATTGATCAATTTTCTTTGAATATTTTGATTGCAGTGTAATTAAAAAGGACCAATTTGTGAAATTGAAGAACAATGCATTAGAACCAGAGCCGTAAGTGTTCTGCAGTATCTATAACCATAGATACACTGTTACTTGTTACTGTTCGGCAGTGCCTGGTGTCAGGTAAAGAGGTTGGATTGGGGATTTTGCAATGCATATCTTCTTTCCTTACCTCTTTCTTTTAGACGTTTTAAAGTTTGTAGTATAATGGATTTGTTTGTTGCTTTGTTTCCATTGTAGTAAAATCAGGACAGATCAGTTCATCAGAGAGAAAAATGATAAATTAGACTATGAACCGTAAGTAATTTCTAACAGCAACCACAGGAGCAACATAGCGGACCAAACTGTAATACCTACAGAAAGAGACATTTTTACACCAATGGTGTTGAATATTGTGTACATGAGAAATTTAAACATTTTGTAACTAAGAGAAAAAAAACTAGAGTAAATGTTGATAGAATAAATGTTGATAGACATATTATAGTATCCTATTGGAGACAGAAACTAATACAGATTTTTATTTTTTAAAGATTTGTGGAATGCTCAGATTGTGCAAGGAGAGTACATCAAATTTGTGTGATTCATTTTGAACTTATATGGACAGATGGCTTCACTTGTGATCATTGTCTAAAAGCAAAAGGACAGAAGAGAAAAGAGAACAAATATACTGCTAAAAGTAAGTGCTTTTTAAATCTTGTATACATGGACAGTTTCAAAAGTTGTTTGAGATACTGGATTACAGATTGCATGTTAAACTTATGATAATTTTTCTAGAAAAACATGTGTGTTACCCATTATTCAAGTGCTATATGTTCTCTTGGTGGCTTACTTCATTATGACATGTTTTTATCTTATCAAACAGGACTGGCGCCATCAAAGTTAGGAACATACCTTGAAAACAGAGTTAATGCATTCTTACGGAAGAAAGATACAGGAGCGGGAGAAGTTACTATTAGAGTTCTATCAAGCTCGGACAAAGTGACTGAAGTCAAAGGTGGAATGAAAAAGAGATATGTTGATCACCAAGAAATGCCTGCTGCTTTTCCTTACAAAGCCAAAGCCATGTTTGCATTTGAAGAAATTGATGGAGTTGATGTTTGCTTCTTTGGGATGCATGTACAAGAGTATGGATCTGATTGTGTTATGCCAAATACCAGGCGTGTATACATATCGTATCTTGACAGTGTACACTTTTTCCAGCCAAGACATTATAGGACAGCTGTGTATCATGAAATACTCATTGGATATCTAGATTACGCTAAATCATTAGGGTATGTATTTTTAAACTGAAATCTTCCAGTTATTCATACAGAATCAAAATCTTATTTAAATTAATGAAATGAGATATGACTTAGGAATGACTTATTTCATTTATTCTCTTTATTGAAGTGATCACAGCCCTTTGATTGGGGCGAATTAATGATTTTTAATTTTGTGTGAAAAGAGTCATTAGAAGGATAAATCTTGATAATTTTTGAAGATATAAATGTGTTAATGAAAGAGTCCATCAAAATAATATATGGTTTGAAACCTACATGTTTCAAGTAATCAAGGACTCTTCAGGGTCACTTTTGAAATAAACCCTGAAGAGAGTCCTTCTTTCTCAAGTTTTGCTTTCAAATCTATTATTATATGAATTTGATATTCTATTTTTTCAGTTATACAATGGGTCATATTTGGGCCTGCCCACCTAGTGAAGGAGATGACTATATTTTTCACTGCCATCCCCCAGAGCAAAAGATTCCAAAACCAAAACGGCTGCAGGAATGGTACAAGAAAATGTTAGATAAAGCCATTATTGAGAGAGTTGTTATTGATTACAAGGTAATGTCCATATTGATTTATTTTAAAGAATGGAATCAAGTTTAAGTAAAACACAAGCTTGTATTTATGTAAATCTAATGAATGAGTGAAATATTTCATACTTTCTGTTTGGTAGGATATTCTAAAAGATGCAGTGGAAAATAATTTAACCTGTGCCACAGAATTGCCATATTTTGAGGGAGACTTCTGGCCAAATGTTTTAGAAGAAAGTATTAAAGAATTAGAGCAAGAGGAAGAAGAGAAGAGAAAACTAGAAGAAGCTGAAGCAGCCGCAGCTGATGCTGAATCAGATGCTATTGGAGAATTTGTAGAGGGCCCAGAGGTAACATTTATTTCATATCTATTTTTTGCTTCATCTCAAAAAATATTTATTAAAAAAACAGAGAATAAGTTTTTCCCCCTTTTACACACTCTTGTCATATCATTTACAGGGAGTCAAGGGTAAGAAGAAAGGACAAAAGAGTGGGAGAAATAAGAAAGCAAACAAAAAGAGTAGTGCTAGGAAAAATAACAAAAAGTCAAATTTGCCATATGGTGGTAATGATCTTGCAGCTAAATTGTATTCTACTATGGAGAAACACAAAGAGGTAAGTCTTCACTATCTAATGAAAACTAGTTTCTATATCATTAGGATTCAAGAAATATGAATAGTCAGCTGAGGTGAAACTTGATTGGGATGATTTGTTAATACATTAAAAAGTAAGATTTCAATGTATGTCATCAAAGCTAGATTAATAGACAGAGACAACAATTGGAATCTACAATATGTATGTACATGTATAAAATGACTTATTAATTCATTATGATACCAAAGAACAAGGAATACTCTAGATACATACCTAATAATATATTGTCCTCTTGTTTGTTTTTTCTTTGACTTACTTTGAACCTTTTTATTCCTTTTTTAAGGTCTTCTTTGTGATCCGATTGCACCCTGCACAGACAGCTGCTACATTACCAGAAATAAAGGACCCTGATCCTTTCATGAATTGTGAACTCATGGATGGCAGAGATGCTTTCCTTACAATAGCAAGAGAAAAACATTATGAATTTTCCTCTTTGCGAAGGGCAAAACTCTCTACTATGGCGCTATTATACGAGTTGCATAATCAGGGACAAGACAAATTTGTATACACATGCAACAACTGCAAACTGAATGTGGAGACTAGATATCATTGTACTGTTTGTGATGTAAGTAATGAAGTTTTTATTATAATACTTTACAGTTACATTAGACAAACGTTATGATGTGTGCAGTGGCCTTACTGTCTTAACTGGCATCTTTTTCTGGATATGTAGAAGTTTCATAAAACCAATTGCCAAAAAATTTTGCCTTTAATTTCTGATGGAAAGGATGTAATCCAATTTTGATGTTGAATTCTTCATTGAAAAATGATACGAGATATTTCTGTCACTATTTTTGTTCTAAGTCTATTTAAATTGTGCTTTCAGGATTACGATTTATGTATACCCTGCTATGAGAAGGATAATCATCATCATAAAATGGAGAAACTTGGATTTGATTTGGATGATGGAGGATCTGGAGGGGAGAAACAGAACCCACAGGAGTCTCGGCGCTTATCAATACAAAGATGTATTCAGTCATTGGTGCATGCTTGTCAATGCAGAGATGCAAATTGTCGCTTACCAAGCTGCCAGAAAATGAAACGTGTTGTTGGTCACACAAGGACATGCAAAAGGAAGACAAATGGTGGTTGTCCCATATGCAAACAATTAATAGCACTATGTTGTTATCATGCTAAACATTGTCAGGAGACTAAATGTCCTGTGCCATTCTGTTTGAACATAAGACATAAATTGAGACAACAACAATTACAGCATAGATTACAACAAGCGCAAATGCTTAGGAGGCGCATGGCAACTATGCAGAGAGGGTCAACAATGACAGCATCATCAGCCCCGGCTATAGCACCACCAGTAGCTGTCCCTCAACCTACCCCACAAACTACAAGTGCCCCGGGATTGGTGCCACAAGCAGGGTTTAATGGTAATGGTAAGCCCCAGGCTCCTCCTCAAGCAGCTATGCTTGCCGCACAGCAAGCTCAAGTTGCTGCTCAGAGACAAGCTGGAACACCACAGTATCAACAGCAGCAGCAACAACAGCAGCAGCAGCAACAACAACAGCAACAGCAACAAACTCCTCCACAGCCGCCCCCACATCCACAGCAGCAGCCTGGAGCCCAGTCAACAACACAACAACCAGGAATGCAAATCCCAATTCAGCAACAACCACTACCCCCGCCCCAACAGCATGCTGCAAAACCAATGCCAAACCAGCATCCACCACCCATGCATAGTGCGCCGCCTGGAAGGCCGTTACCGTCCTTAGAAAGATGGCAGCAACTACAGTATACATCTGGGCAACCTCCTCCCCAACCTGGAATTCCACAGAGGATGCCCAACCCAGGAGTAATACAACAACAAAACCCTGGTATGAATCCTCAAGGTGGAATGAATCCCCCTCAGCAGAAATTGCCGGCACAGGCTCTCCAACAATTAGTACAGACTTTAAAATCGCCTCCATCTCCGCAGCAACAAGCAGAAGTTTTGAATATACTAAAGAGAAATCCACAGTTAATGGCAGCTTTTATCAAACAGGTAGATATTCAATACTAATACTGGTAATGCATCGATTTTTTATTTGCTCTTTTATGTATTCAAGTGTTTTTTTAATATTGTGGATTGTTATCATTCGAAAAGAAGGGACACATCTCAAATTGTCTTGCTCCTTCAGTTTATCTTGGTGTATGAGAACTCATTGAAATCATTTGTATCGTTTCAGCGTCAGACTCAACAAGCTCAAGCTCAAAATCAGCAAAATCAACAACAAAGGATAATTTCACAAGGTGCAAATCAGGTTCAACCAAATCAAAATCAAATTGGTCAACCCCAACAGCATATGGTTAGCCAACAAAATCCTGGTATCAATGCAACACAAATTCAACAGCAGAGGTACCATCAACAACAACAACAGCAACAGCAACAACAGAGATTATGGCAGATTCAGCAGGCACAGCAAGCTCAGCAACAACAACAACAAGTACAACAACAACCACAATTTCAACAACCAGCACCACCTTACCAAGCCAATCCACAACAGAGAGCACGTATGAATTTTGGGCAACAGAATTTCCAAGGTGATGGATCTAATATGATGTCACAATATCCAATGCAACAACAACAACAGCAACAACAAATGTTGCAAGTGCAACAGCAACAACATCAAATAAAACAACAGATGGCTGGAAACCAGCCAATGTCACCCCAACAACAACTGATGGTGGTGCAACAACAAGCCAATCAATCCCCACTCAATCAAGTTCGTTCACCACCATCAACATCACTGCCTTCTACAGTTAGATCTCCACAACCCATCCCCAGTCCCAGACAACAAACACCAAATCCAACACCATCACCAAGAGCATACCCTAATCATCACTCTCCACAAACATTTACTCAAACACATTCCCCCCATCCGTCAATGGCTGGGGCTCAGCATTCACAAGGGGTGCCTAATGCTGGTGTAGATCAAATAAACACTGAACAAGTTATGCTTCCACAATTACAGACTTCTCATCCTGCAAGTCAGGATTTATCAGGACTTACTCAACAAGAGGAAGTGACTACTCCTTTAACACCACAAGACCAATTGGTTCGATTTGTGGAAAATTTATAGTAAATGGCAATGGCTTGATGCATTCATTAATAATCAAGCATAGGATTTTGACAGCAAATATGTCTTTATATATTGTATATGTTGTCAAGTTTTCATGGAACAAATTTAACTAATAACAATGAAGCATTAATCGATATGAAAAGAATGTTTTATTAAAATATTTTATATGTGAATGTGAACTAAAGAGAACCACTAACTAGTGGTCATGAGAGAATGCCTGTGACTTATTGTATGACAATACTGCATGTGTACAGTGTACATAAACTCATATGAACATGATTTTTTCTATAAAATTGAAAAAAAAATGACTTGAAATTTATGGAGAATAAAATGAAATATGTGAAGTAAATTGTGAATGAGCAGATTTCATGAATGGTGATAATGATGCTGCATAGTAATTATTATTCTAAATAAACCTATGGACCATTTGTATAGCTAGCTAGTTAAGAAAGTAAATCTATTATTGCTATTATCTATAATGTCTCCTGATGTGTTAGGTCTGAACTATGCTGTAGTCTTTGTAGTATTTAGCATGGTAGCATGAAATGTAGGCCAGGTCTGCCGATAAAAATGTTTTACATCCAGCCAATCCTAGAATGTCATTTTCATACTGACACCACTTTATTTTGCTAAGTTATTTTTTTTTATCATTTCTGTGGATGTCTTCTATGGATAAAAATGTGCAAATAATCTTATTTGTTTTTGTTTATTTAATTACTGATTTCTCATATTATCATTTCTATTCTTTCTGTTTCTTTCATTTATGTGACAATAAGATTCCATTATGAATTCTAATTGATATTTGTGTAAATAATTGTTTTTGCTGCATTGCACAGCCATGTTGAATATGAGATGTAAACCAGAGTTAAGATTCAGTGTGCTATTTAATAAATGTGTACACTTCCCCATTTTAGAGAAAATATATTTGAAGTGGTTGTAGTTTTGTTTCAAAATAGAATTATTGGTGTGATTTCTAGAGCACTCCCTAAACTCTTTTTCAGGCAAGTAACTAATATCCATTCCAATTTTCCAACAATCTAGTGCCTGCTAGTATAGATCTTTGTTTTCAATTTCCACATAACATGGCAGTACTTTCTTTTTATACAAATAAATTTAATAATAATGCTCTTTTGAAACAAGGTGATAATATTTCACTGCCCACACCAAACTTACTTCTCTTTTGTTCCCTGTCCACTAAAATTGTTAGGTATTGCAAGAACAATTTGCTTGACCACATAAAAGTGAAGGGGCCAATGAACATATTTGTTATTGCAAGCATATTCAGGTAGGGTAGTCTGATCAGTTAAAAAAGATAGTCTCTCTGGGCCCTGTTTAACAGAACAGTTCAACAACTAGCTTTTGAAAAACTGCAGCCTTAAAAATACCTGTAAGTTCACCATTATACATTATGCACAAAAAAGTTACCATATATATATGAAGCTTTGTGTATTTTTTAAAAAATTATTGACACAGAATTCAGTAGCATCACAATTTTATTGTCCCTTAACTTTCATGCACTCTTTCAATCAAACTGAATCATATTTGTTACAAAAATAGATGCACATCTCTTCATCAATTTATTTCTTAAAATAAAATTCTCTAATCCACTTTCACAAACATTACTTGGTATGCGTTACAATCTACATTTGACTGTACCAACAAGCTGGTATCTATGAGAAAGGGTATGAAAATATCTTCTTGTAATATCAAGACAGTCTACAAATTTAATATCATTTTTCATGATAATACATAATTATACAAGGTCAAATAATGATACGCCAGAGCAAGAATACACAAATAAAATAAAAGTTTTATTTCCTATTAAAATATATGTAACTTAAGTCAATAAGAAAGGTAAATACATGGTGAAATACGCAAAGCATAAGAAGAACCCCAGACTGAGCACAAAGTTAACTTGTACATAGGTACAGCAATATTGTTAAAACCACAATTTACAATCCATTATTCACTTCTTTTCTGAAATGAAATAATTCAATTCACTCATTTGAGGTACATGTACAATAATTGTTTACACATTATTCATCAGAGGATTTGGCATCTGGGGAAAATAGATTTAAATCAAAATTGGGACCTACGAAAGACGGCAGTCATCCATAGGGAACTGCTAAGTGTAAACATGGATGTTCCAACTCTCTCAGAAACACGTATGGCAGATACAGACTCTATCCAGGAGCAATATTTTTTCTTTTATTGGAGTGGTAGACCTGGGTTTACAGGACACATACTCCCTCTTAATGAAAATGTGCCAGTGATCAAAGCCCTTACAGAGGCAATGGTACCTGTGAAGCATCCAGTGGGCAGGCCAAAAACAACATGGCTCCAACAGTATAAAAGTGACTTAAATATGTTAAAACTCAACATTCATACGGCAAGAAGAACAGCCAAGAAAAGAGATACTTGGAAAGGACTTATTCAACGTGCTATGTTGGAAATCCAATGAAATGCACCAATGATATAGACCTGGGAGATCAGAAGAGAAGTGAAAGTGGAGGGGTCGTAAAAAGCTTAATATTGTGTGCTGATCCACCTATAGCAATATCTGATCGCATTATGTCTTATTTCTCAAATCAGACAAAGGTAATATTCATGTCTTCTCTAGATTAATAAGCCTCTACTTATCGAAATTATTATAAGAATGACAACATCATAATCCTTTATTTTTGTACTTGGGTCATTCTACAAGAAATTGCCAATACATGTTCCTAGACTTTAGAACCCCAAAACTATGTAAAAATAAATTTTGATTCCCTTTTAAACAGATACTTAATACCATCTGACAATATAACTTTCGTAAAATCACTACCCATTGTACACTAAAGGCAGTTACCCACTACAAAGTAAACATAGCAACAGTACACTGACTACAACTGTCCATATCTCGGAGCCTTGTTATGAAATTTTGAGCTTCAGATAATCTTTTAAGGTCTGGGGTAAAGGAAGAAGATCTATTTTCTCCCAAAGTCTTCCACCAAGAATTCCTCTTACAGTACTTTGGCATATACTTTGTAAACTTCTTGGATTTTCTGAGATTTCTAATAGCTCCATAAAGAGCTGTTGATATGGATCTAGTTCCTGTGGCATTTCCTGTAAAACTGTGATGAGCCAAACTTTTTCTCTCTGCAGCTTAGCACCAGCATTTAATGCTAAAGCAAAGAGCTCTCTTGTAAAAAATTCAGCACCTTCCTGTGCAGTTGAAGCATTGAGTCCTCCATATCTCAGGAAAAATAGCCTATCTGGGATGGCACCATGCTGCATTAATTTCTTGGCCATCTCTAACTTTAAAGGAAAATACTGGGTTTCAATAGTCAAGGCCACCCTCAAGGCACTTCCTTTGTTGGGGTGTTGGTGATTTAGGCTTGAGCAAAACGGAATAAGTCGCTGAATAATCTCTCCTATATTTGAAGGCGCACTACGTCTTGTAGCCCTTTTTGATGTACAATAATTTTCATAAAGTTCAAAAGCTAAAATCAAGGGTGAACTCCCCTCTTTATTTATAAGATCACAGTTTGCATTTGATGCTAACATTTCATCTAACAAGTCGAGCCTGCCCCATTTAATGGCCAAAAATAAAACAGACTCCCCTCTTTTGTTTTGATGATTAATATTACATTTTGCTTTGATGAGGCACTTTAGCATGGGTAATTTCCCTTGTCTTACAGAGAGAAATACTGGTGTTTCTCCCCACATATCTGCATGGTCCACATCTGCTCCTGATTGTATCAATATGTTGACTAACTCTTTATTGTTTTTTGAAACAGCAATGAATATTGGTGTTTGGGTTTGTCTTTTGTGGCCATGTTCCATGAATTTGTGATTTACATTTATTCCATGTGAAATCATGCTTTTGATAGTTCTTTGGTCATTGTTTTCCAGGGCAAACCAAAAGCGATTTACCCAACCAGAACTCTTCCAATTTGCTTTTGACATCCTATCACAATTGACTGTGCTTCTGGAATCGAAAAAATAAAATAAAAGTTAAAATTACAGGCAAATAAAAGAATATTAATATGAAATCACATGTAATTAACTATCTTGATCTATTCACACTCGAGCGTCAAACTGTTTTTTTTTGCCTTTTTTCATTGATGATGAAGATTAAAACATTCCTACAATGCTTCATTCACAGTTAAATTGGGACGTGATAGATTCACTATAGAAAGGTAATCAACTCATTGTTATAACAAAGGCTAAAAATGTATAACTGTTGTCTTAGGAGGCCCTTAGGCCTGGCATGGGTCATGGGCTCTTCTAATCGAGTCTGCCTGACTAACCTTTCGCTTGAATTGAAAAATGACAAGACTTCTCAAGTTTATAAGTAATAACAGTGTAATTTGATGCAGCACCACATTCAAAATGTATTAATACTCCGTGAGCACAAAATACGTGTTATGTCAAAATAATTATCGTTGACAAAATTAAACATACTGTGATCATCATGTATACTGAGCTGAGAAAAAAAGTTTTATACATCATAATGTACAGTCTGAAACTTTTTGCCGTGACACAATTCTTACTTTTATGGGTCACATCATGGTTTCACCTTAATACAACCCCTTTCCTCAAAGTAGAACGTTGAGACTGTTTATTTTACTTTCGAAATATATGTGTTTTTGTTAATTAACATAAATGTTGAACATACCAAGTTGTCAATGAACTTCATGGCTTCCCCAGACCGACATACACGGAGTGATATAAACAAAGGATAGGGACTACTTAGCGGACTTTTTTAGAGGATCAAGAGACTAATCCAATTCCCAATTTTGAAGGTCCGCCAAATCTAAACAGTTTGTTTGGTAAGTAGTTTTATAGAAGTTGTAGATCGATCAGACAAAATTATTGTAATAAAAAAAACAATTATTTTTTTGTGTGTAAATGATAATTCTCCAAAATGTTTACATTGTTTAGCAAAGTGCAACGTACGTAACGTCATTACTTGACCTCGTCCATGAGAGCATGATAAACATTATTTTATTCTTTCATGCTAGTCACGAAAAGTCGGTTGTCCTTATGCAGACATCAAAGGGAAAATAATGCTGGACTTTCCATTACATGATACAGATTGTGCATTGATTTACATTTGGCTTTTCTTACTTGGCATCACTTTAGTGATAGAACTTGCGACTACATTCGTTGTTTGGTGGTGGCAAGCATGGTGGGAACCACCAATTCCAGGGGACTCTGACGTTGAGCCTGATACGGACACTAGTGAAGCTGGAGGAAGATTTCCCTTAGGAGGGGCTGGTGACATAGGTCAGGAGTGACACGAATTTGACCAGGATGAATTTAAGGTTATTAAAGTAGGCTATTAATTATAATAAATGTTATTATTAATAAATAATTATTATCTTCATCATCATCATCATCATCATCATCATCATCATCATCATCATCTTTATTAATTATATTAATAGTACTATCATCATTATTATAATTATTATTGTTATCATTATTATATTTACTACTATTATTGATTTTTTATTATTAGTAGTATTATTAGTATTAGTATCATTATTAGTATTATTAGTATTAGTATTAATTTCAATAGCATTGAAGTTCAACTCAAAACTTTTTCCGAAGAAATGGAGCCATGGACATTTCTGAGGAAATATGAGGGATTTTTTTTTTCAAGTGTAAATTTATATAATTCACATAAAAATATTGTAAATAAATGATAAATTTCATTTTAGTATCAAAGTTTTTATCTTATGTAGATTGATGCATTGATATTGTTAAAACTTGTAGAGAACTCTTCATGTATAAAAACATACACTATATAGTAAAGCTATAAAAGCCAAAAATGGTTTGAAACTGTGTCTGTATCCTGGGAAATAAATTCAGCAAACATTGCTGGAGCATTCAAATGATTTACTTTTGCAATAGAAAACCCTTTTAAATGTAAATTTTAATTTCAAAGAGGGTTTCGGAAAACTGTAAATGCCTTATTGTATAAACAAGCCTAATATAATGTATTTTTGCACAGCACCATTACTGTATTATATTACGCACCACACTGCCTGTTATTTCAAAAGAAAAAAATCCCTGAAGTGGGACAATAAAGATTTATATATAATGGTATATGTATAGATTGAAACTCTTCTAATCAAATATCTTTCTTTTGGGGCTACTGTGGTATTTGTATCTTTATTTTGAATGGAACTATGGTTACTGGTATTACCCATTAAGCATGATTTGGTCAATGTTCTACCATTTTTCAACATTCAGTATAAATATAATATACCTAGTACTGCCCCTTTTTTAAGGAAGATATGGCATTGCATCTGACATCATACATTACATTTTATTTATATAGATGTATTTCATATTCATTCACTCAGTTAAGATGTGGGACATTATTTGAGATTTCTTAATTCCAATACACTAATGATCATAATGCAAATACTACTGTGTACAATGAATTTATGATAATTGCTAAATCAAATCAAGCCATTTTTGTTTTTGTGGAATAATATATTCTATTGGGATTGCTACTACTGCCATCTAGGGGTAATGAAATGATTTTACTTCGCCCTTGAGCAATACACGTAATATCATTCGGAAATTGGGATTTTCATTCTGTTCACACTGTTATCAACACAATTTTTATTGGAAATTTCTAATTTGTACTACTTTTAATAATTCCAATAATTTTCATTGAATTTTTTGTTTAATTGATGAATTTTGAGGCAGTTTTGTTGAACTTAAATTTGTTTTTCGTCATTGTTTACACCTTACGATTTATAAGTGATGTTTAGAATGAACAAACATGGCAGCACGCAATGGCAAGGGAGGCTATCTGTCGTCTAATTCTTCACCTATGCCACAAATGGATAGGTTTTCAACGGCCCCATCAGCTCGGTAAGGTCTCTTTCAAATCAATTAGTTAATATTCCACATAATATAGAACAACCACGTAGTGACATCATATTTTTTCCAACCATTTGCTTATTTGATTTCTGCAAAATTGCAAGTTTATTCCTGGTGATTCTGGTAGCAAAGAGCAGCTACGTGTATTCCGTACACAAGGAACTGGATTAAAATGTACATTGGAATTACAATTCATTAGATATACAACTTACGTCTATGTACATTATAAGCGTGTCGGGTTTTGTTGGAATTCTTCTTTGCAAGATTGTCATTAAATATCATTTGGTTGCTACAGGCCTAAGTGTCACAACTGTCAACAAAGTTCCACTTCCACATCAGTTTTGATAAAGTTTTAGTCATGAAATAAGTATGCCAAGAACATTAGAAGTGTATGTACAAAAGTGTTACACACTCTTCTACAAATATCATACTTAGAAAATGAAACAATGATTTATCCAGAAATTATTTCTAGGGATGTTTTTCTAAGATATGAATGATGATTTAAAAGAAATTAACTTGAAAACTATTTCAGTGATTATTGTTTGGTAGGCCCTATTTGATGTGAACCAGCCTCACCTATTTCTAATTTGATAAATTTCAGAATGATGCAACCACCATCAAGTGAGTCGCCAAGGCCATCAAGTGTAGGAAGCACTCATAGTAACCATAGCAGTACAAACTTTTCCATGAAAAGTGGCCCAGGAAAATCTAAAAATGATATTTGTGTTGGAGAGGAGGTCAAGATAGGTGTCAACATTGCTTTAGAAAGGTTCCGTTTAAGTGAAGAGCAAAAAGGTACTATTTTTTTTATAGTAGCAAACTGTGAAATAATTTACTGATGTATCTTGTTCTGGTTGTAACTTGTTTCAAAAATTGTCTTATATTTGAATTTCTTGTCTTGCAGTATTAGAATTTCCATCATCGTTGACTTCAACTGAAAGAGCATATGTGCACAGATATTGTCAAACCCTAGGTTTGAAATCAAAGAGCAAAGGGTAAATAGAGTTTTTTGTACCAAAAAATGTCAGCAACCAACTAATCAATTTGGAATGGGCTTATAAATATATTTTATTATATTTTCAAAAATCACGTGCATTTTTTGTATCTAGTAAAGGAGCAAATCGCTACCTAACAGTGACAAAAAAGGATGGGAGTCAGACATCTCAATCAGCTGCAGTTTTTCATTTGGTGAGAAATTCAAGGCATCAAATACACAGTCTGATCCAGCGTTTTCCAGTTACAAATAAGGAACGTCAGGATTTGCAGCCACGGACTGAAAGAAATCAATACAATGAAGGTAAAAAATCTTTTTATCAATTTCTGCTATGATTCACGTTGTAAGCAAAATTTACTGCAATGAAGTGAATTTCAAATTTGTATGAGAAAAAAAGTGCCTCTAGTAGCTGCAGATACGATTTACTGATAAGAGCATGTTCAAGATCAGCAATAATGTACAGCCTATATTTGGATCAGAATACATTGGTAGTAATGGATATGACATCATGTTTTCAGTGCTTGCAAGAGAGCTGAATAAAACAACAACTGGAAGGTTGAACAATGGGGTACCCCAAATCCCTCCTGCAAGGGGACCTTCAGATCTTACAAGCTTCAGACAGACCTTACCTGTTAATGCAATGCGAGATCCGATCATTACGGCAGTCCTGTCAAACAAAGTGGTGTTAATTGCAGGTGATACTGGATGTGGAAAAACTACACAGGTATAGTGTCTTTAGTTATGATAATGATAATATTCATAATGTGCCCATCTTGATATCTTGAAATATATTCTAAGATGGATTGGAAGCCAGTGGAGGTCGTGTAAGATTGGAATGAACTCTAAAATGAAGTGTAAAATAGAGTTAGACAATGTAATTCTTTTCTTTCAGGTGCCACAAATGATACTTGATGATTGCCATGCCAATCATAAAGCATGTAGAATTTTTTGCACCCAGCCAAGGAGAATTTCTGCACTTGCTGTTGCAGAAAGAGTTGCTATCGAAAGAGGAGAGAAAATTGGACAGACTGTGGGCTACCAGATTCGTTTGGAAAGCAGGTTGAGTATTATAATTATGTACTTACCTTCATAAGAAATAAATAATAGATTGATCAAAATATGACCTCCATATCAGGAGTCGATTTACTTTTTTTTCTCAGAGGGACGGGCAAACATGATCATTTAAGAAAATGGTTAAAATCACAAAACGTCTAAGGGTCCCACTCTATACTTTATAATTGGGCAAAAAAGGGCCTGTCCCTAGGTCCTGCAAGTGAATACAACCCTGCAAAAAGTTACTACGCTCGGCCTCCTACACTTGCTTAATTGGAATTAATAACAAAGTTTCACTCAATTACAAATATTGCAATAATATTTTACAATTATTCTCCATACATTATCTTTTGAATGTTTTACAGAGTATCTCCTAAAACCCTCTTAACCTTTTGTACAAATGGAGTACTGTTAAGAACTCTGATGGGAGGAGATAATGCCCTATCAACAGTTACTCATGTCATTATTGTAAGTTCCTTCTTTATTTAACTGGGTTTTTCATTGGAAGAATAGATTTGATTGAATGTGTGTAAAATTCAGCCTCTTCCCCTTTTCTTCATTGCATTTTCCATTTGATTTGTTACAGTAAGGTTCAAAAATTAAATCATGAGAAGTAAAACTGTATAATGCAGTAAAACATAAGTAGTGTGAGAACAATGTGTTAAGGATAAAAAAAGGAAAGTGTGGACTACTTATTTTTCCCAAAGGAGGAGGACTCAAGATATCTTTCTGTCATTGCAGGATGAAGTTCATGAAAGGGACAGATTCAGCGATTTTCTTCTTATTGCAATGAAAGAAATTTTACCTAGGTACAAGAATCTTAAACTCATTCTAATGAGTGCGACTCTCAATTTACAATTGTTTACAGCTTATTTTGAAGGATGTCCTGTAATTGGAGGTAATCAGTTTTCATAAATTCTATTGCATTGCATGCAGAAACTACTTTGAATGTGAGCCTATAAGAGGACTCTCTTTTTATGTTAAATAAATTTTACCAAACACTTCGATTTAATTAAAACATTGGTATCGCAATGTAAAAATTCAATTATGTCTGACATTATTTGGGGTTTTTTGTGCTACAGGAAAGTTAACACTAGATGGCAGTTATTGTCTCAAAAATTGTTTCTTTTATGTGGGAGATTTTCATTACAAAATAGAGAATGTAAAGTATAGATGATTCCAAGTCCTTCATGAATTTTTGTTTGATAAATTTCAGTACCAGGAAAAACGTTTGAAGTGCAACAATTTTTATTGGAAGATGTTCTTAAACAGTAAGTCTTTTGGGAATTATTATTTGCCATATGGTTGTCATAAAGTTACAAGTTTCAGTACCATTGGAACAAAATATTGCATACCTCTTTTTTATGGGTAATAAATTCATCCTATCCAAACTCTGTTGGTTTATTGGCACTGATAATCTGTGGCATGGGTGGTTATTTCTTTCTTGGAGAATTTCTGAGCAAACAGTCATTTTTCAAACCCTTTATAGTTCATACTTTAATTATCATTCATAGATTTAACCTTAAGATATCATTGTTTTGCTATGTTTTTGTTTTAACAGAACTGGATACACAAATAAAGAGATGGAGAAATACAAAAGAGAACTAGAAAAGGGTAACTAATTTGTTCAGATAGATTAGCCTTTGCTGGTCAATTCAGGTGTTACACCTAATTTATTCTTTAAAATGTTTGTATATAGAGGACCAATGTTCTGCTTATTATCCACTAGAGAATGATAGATTTATTTCATACTTATTATTTGATGTCAACAAAATAATGATAATGCTTTAGAATAGAAGTACTCCCTAGAGGGCAGCACATGATTGTTGGTTGAACCTGCACAGTATAACCATCCTTTTTCAGTGTCCAGTAAGCAAAGACAACTGGATGACTGGTATACAAAAGAGCCAACAACTGATAAACCCAGGAAAGAAATGGATCCTTTTGAAGAACAGCACAGCCTGTCTAATTTATCAATGAATGATGGAGATAAAATGATTGAAGTAAGTTGATATAATGGATGATAACATCTGATGAAAAAGAAACAAATTTTATGTCTCAAATTTATAAAGCCTAATAGTGGCAAGAAAGGGGGAGGGTTTGGTATTACTTACATTTAGAGGAAACAGCTTTGATATGGCATTTTTACTTGGTTGTAGTTGGGACAGGAAAAAGATGATCTGGAACCATGGCTTACAAAAGAAATGGACACCCTGTTGACTGATGCTTGGCTAACTGGTGATGAAGAGATTTTTACTCAAGTTTTCCATTTCATCATGAGTGAAAATGTATCAGGTAAATTCAGAATAGTTTGGACCTAGGTATTTAAAAGGTGAAAGTAGCATTTAGTCTAGGCAGAAAATGTGGGTAATTCATATTGAATTATTATTAGATAAAGATGGAAGCTATCAATATATTTTTGTAATCTTATCCTTTTATACTACATCACTTCTGCTTTGTTTTAGTTGATTATATGCACACAGAGACTAGTGCCACACCATTGATGATAGCTGCAGGAAGAGGGTTCTTCACTGTAGTAGAACAGCTTCTAAATCTTGGTGCCAATGTTCTCATAAGGGCTAGCAATGACTGGACAGCATTAGATTGGGCAAGGAAGTTTGAGCATATCGATATTATTGAGCTAATTGAATCACATCTGTAAGTAAAGTTTGGAATAAAATGAACAAAATTGTTAGTAACAGCTGATTGAAATTGATGTTTATTTACATTAATGTAATATTTTCTACCATAGTAGTCACCTGTAAACCTCAATAGCATTCAAGTTGCATTTAAATATATACATGGCTTTCCACTTCCTTTAGATCTATTCTACTCTTGGTTTTATTAAAATAAAACTAGCCAAATTGCACATTCAAACAAAACATTCCAACCCTTTATCTTCTGATGCAGAGCTAGTACTACCACAGTACAAAATGATGAAGCCTTGTTGATAAAGAAGGCACAATCACTATCTACAGAAGATAGAGAAATTCTGAATATATATCACCACAGTTTTGATGATGAAAAGGTAGACATAGATCTCATGCTGTCTTTGATTTACAAGATACATTCTTCTTCACAAGAGGGTAAGTTCATTTTACATAATTATAATTTCACTGTACAAAATTTGTCCATCCTAGAAAGCATAGCCTTGAGGTATGTGTTGTTTATTTCAACCAGAGATAGGATAAACTTTGGATTCCTAGATATAAAAAGGATATACTACTTAGTAAAATCAATTGAAAGATGGTATGGCATGAATGAAGGTCATTCAATGTAACACATCCAAGGTATATCTGCTATCAGTTATGTAAACATGAAACATTGCAATAATGAGAAACTTAATGTCACATGGACATAATTATCTGATATGGATGCTGCATAATAGCCCTCTCACAAATGTTTCATAAAAGACAGAAGTTTTTTTTTAAACTTCTGTGTCCTTTGTTTTGAATTAGAAAAAAGACAGGTAATCCTAAGCCTATCAAGGCATTCTTGGATAGATGTGTGGTATTGAAATATCAGAACATTTGAAGTTACAAAGTTATTTCGCACACAAAATTAAGTCTTGCAGCATAGCAATGCCAATCGTCCCATCTGTTCTCAATACCAGGTCCCAAATAGACACAATGATGTTCTTCATCTAGATTGTCTGGTTTGCCTTTCCTCCAATTTGTGAATTTCAAGGGTTTATTTGTACCAATCCAAGTCCACTCCCCTTTTAGAGTCATATCATTTCCACCAGTCCATATCCAAGAACTTGTCCATAAGGCTTGTAGAAAAGAAGGATTGAAAAGAAGGTGTCATAAGACATAATATATATCAGATTATCCTGACCTTGGATGCACATTATAACATAAAAGTAGCAATTTTCCAAGGGAATTTATTTTACTAGAATTTGCCTCAGCAAAGTGAATTAGAATTGGAATTACAATTGAATTGTAAATATATTACATTTTAATTTATGACTTTGAAAAGAAAGCACTGGGTTATGAAGATCTTATGTACATTTTTTTGGATGTTTTTTGTGCTGCAATGAATATATTGTCCTTATTCCTTTAAATTTGAAATTTAACTTTACAATGTTTTGAATAGAAAAAAAGTTTTTGTTTCTTTTCAGCAGTTATTAAAAACAAATGAATTTAGACATATAGATTTGAAACTATAAAAGTACTTTAAATTAACATTATTTTGTAATGGGATATCTTGAAAATTGATGAGTTGATTCAAAATATGTTAAAAAGGGTTATACATGTCACAGTCAGTAGAATATACAATTAAATTTTGAATTGTTGGATTCGGAAACTAGTTTACCTTCATTGTATGTCCTGTACATTACAATAAAATCTTGTTCCTCCTCTGTTTCTATGCCAATCAAATGTGATTTTGGGTGGTATTCCTGACATTGTTTTTCTGCTTGTATCCAATTCAGAGAGACATTTGTAAACAGGTAACAAGACATTGCATATCTGAGAAATCCTTCAGGACAACCTTAAATGTGAAAGAAAAAAAGCATTGAGTTTTCAGATTTACACAGGGTAATTCACTGTTGAAAAAATAACAGAACGTTATACATACTTTATTTTTTTTGAATTGTTGTTTTTATAAGAAAAGGGAAATTATCCTTTTTTTATATATTTTTATTCGTGAAGGAAATATTTGATATACCTTCCCCTACAAAGACTTCTTAGGAGGAGGTTTATACAATATTTCTTTTGCCAGGTGCTAAATATGGCAGGCCTCCAGAGTTTAAGATGCTCTACAACATATGGGTACAAATACATTAAAAGGAATTGGAAAAAAAATCTCAAAATATAAATTGTATAAGGTGGTTGTTTGAAGTTGATCTCTAAACTTTTGCTAACTTTTCAAATATTTTTTTATTCACTTGGGTTTGCTCATACATAAAGAGTGAATAATTGTGGTATATACCAGTTGATCAAATTATAACATAGGGAGAAAGAACTATAGGAATGTTCTTTAAGAAAGTCAGCAAAACATGACACTGAGTGGTGGTATAGAATGTTCAGACCATATCGATACAGCAAGACAATAGTCCATAATGCAGACCGCACACTGGAGCCGAATGACCATATCCAAAGAGACAAACGGATTAAAAAAAAAAAGTTATTCGAAACAAAGTATTTGGTACTTTTGACAGTGTTTCAAATAGACATGGTCCAAATACACACGATTTTAGACATATAGCC
>JAVSBT010032232.1:0-18157 GCA_033118115.1 Pharyngocirrus eroticus
TCTACTAGTACCATTCACATGCTTGTTGCTTCAAGCTAATTATTTCTCCAATTCTCAACAGATGTCAAAACTTTGCTTATGTTTACAGTTACCTTTCCTTAACACAGTGATTGCATTACAGGGAATTAGTATAAACCATTCAGTCCATCTTTCATAACAAAAAGATCCCATCTGCTCTCAATGATCTCAAAGGCCTACCACCTATAAAGGTTGTGTAAGTAACATTGAAAAAAATTGCTTGAATCTGGTGCCAAACAAAGCAATACACCTTTTCACAAAATAATGCTTATGAAAAGGTAGAGTTAATTTGCTGTTTTATCACATACAAAAATTAAAGCCAAATTGTAAAATGTTTTAGTGAAAAGGATTTTACTAATACTGAGACCGGAAGTCAGGTAATATGCAACTTACACCCCTATAGGTGTTATTTGTACTAGTTTTGCTATGGGGGCTATTCGTAACTCTAAATATTATCTTTGATAGGAAATATTTATCTTTTTTTTTCAGGTATACCCTTAGGTTAGCTTGTCATATGAAACTGTACGATTTTCCATTTGATAAACAAGTCTGCTGGATGAAACTAGAAAGCTGTAAGTATGAAAACAAACTATACAATACAACATTATCCACAATTATTCAACTTTTGAACAATGGGTTTTCAAAGATAATTTCTCACCATCATTATCCACAGTAGTAATCAATACAGAATGATAAATAAGTTGCAGTGAATATATGTGGTTTGAAACTAAAAAGTCATTAAGTAAACTATATTTTCACAAGGAAGATCATTCTGATAAAAAGTCATTGTTCTTAATTGGATTTTGAATCTTATGAAAGAACAATTAAATTATTGCTTTCTACATGCAAAGGTGCATTGTATTTTTTTTCAAACTACGATGTATGATAAGAATAAAATCTTTCGCAAATGCATCAATTTTTTTTATTCTATTCCTTCCTATTATATCATAATTCACAGAAGAGCTTACATAAAACTAGGATTATACTTATGATGTTGGAAGAATTTCATTTTGAACTCAAGGGAATATTTTGCAATTTTTCTACAAAGCATGGCAGGGAATATTCAAACAAAAAAAATCGATTTCAAGATTATTTTTCTTTAGAATTTAATTTCACTCCATTTAGTCAGGTGGCTGGCAGAAATTAATGGTTGTTTCCTTTTAAATCAGCGAAATCCTACTGTCATTAGAGGAAGCCTGGCAAATGTCATTGAATCTACAGATTTTTTATAATGTTATAGGTTTTTTTAATGTTTTTTTCCAGATGCATATACTACAGATGAAATAGAATTTATCTGGAGAGACATCGATCCAGTACAGATTAATGAAGACTTGGAGTTACCCCAGTTTGACATGACTTCCATGAAAACAGAAAGTGAATGTACACAGTCATATGTCACAGGTATGGAGATTGTCACTGAAATTGCAGGAAATTATGGATGACACAAATACAAAAAAAAATTCGATTGTGCCAAATATCAAAATGAAATTTTCTCTAAGGCCCATTACAACTAGATTAGATGGGCCAGCACTCTACATGTTCCCAAAAAGATGTGATTTAAGCATCCACCTGAGTGATTAACCCCCTTATCCAGAATAGCAGACAGCAGCACTTGTTGTAGTATTATACTGAAACAGCCAAACGTTAATCTGTAGACTTAAATGGGATTCAAACCCATGCCCTAAAGGATAACAGTTCCTACATTTTGACAGATAAACTGACAAATAAAACCCCCAATATTTGGACTCATACATGTATATTTAGTTGAAAATCAACTAGCAATTGCTTAAAATCCACAGTGCAGTATTTCATTATCTACTCTTCAAGCCTCGATTTATTTATAAAGATATTTCTATAAATCCGGGGCACCAACATTCAGAATCTAGCTGGTTGGCTTGCCTGGGTCATCTGTCGCCCCAGACCTAAGGTGTCCTTAAATCTACATCTGTTAAATCATCAGTATCAAAAGGGTACTCAGAATAGAAAGACATATATAAAAATATCTTTTTAATATCACTGATATTACATGTAGATCCCAAGACTAATCAGATATATGAGACTTCTCTTAATTATCCAAGGTCACCAATTGTCTGCAAACCATTCCAAGGTCACCAATTGTCCGCAAACTTATCCAAGGTTACCAATAATTGTCTGCCTTCTATCATGTTTATTTCAATCATAAACAAAAGGAAAATGAGATTTTAATTTGACATGTAATATCCTACTGTTAGTTTCGATGTCCATTTAGATTAATACCTAGAGGTTATCCGTTTTTTTAATAAGATTGGTCTGATTTAATGATTCGTTTATTGTTCTACCTGGTTTAGATATCAAGGTTTTAGTTTACAAATATATTTGAATACTTTTTGTTGTTGAGTTGATATGAAAATTAATAATCTCATTTTCATTGCTGTTTAATAAGAATGTGTTTTCCATGAAACATTTAAAGGGAATAGAATTATATGATATTGAATTCTGATCCAAGGCTGATTAAAAATCAAGATTTTCTAAGAATTGTAAAGCAGTGAAATTAGAACTATTGAGGATAAACTTTTTAGAAATGGTGCATAATAAAAGCTTTGTTTAACTTTATGAATATGAAGAGAAAGGCAAGCTATATACAATAAAGGCAAATAAGATGGTCAAACAAATAAACAATTTATTCAAACTTAACTTTAGTCTTGAATATACGAACAGATTACGGGAAGAGAAATTTCTTTTACTGTATTTTGCATCTTGTACAACGTTGTTGACAGAGAGAGGGAGTACTATAAGAGAAAAAACACCCAAGAACTCTTTAATACATGTCTCCTGTAATTCCATGAACTTCCTATAAAACAAATTAAACCTCCCACTAAAGCAATTTACATCATGATCCAAATTAATAGTTTCTCCTTTTTTTCTCTTTTTTAGGTAATTTCACGTGTCTGAAGGTAGAATTTTCTTTAGTGAGACACTATGGTTACTTCATGATTCAAACCTATGTGCCTAGCATTCTTATTGTGGTCTTATCATGGGTGTCGTTCTGGATAAACATTGACGCTGTACCTGCAAGAATCTCACTAGGGGTCCTCACTGTTCTGACTCTGACGACACAGTGTGTTGGCGTTTGGATGAATCTCCCCCAGGTGTCGTACATCAAAGCCATTGACGTGTGGATGTCGATGTGCGTACTGTTTGTGTTTGCCGCTATGCTTGAGTTTGCGGTGGTCAATACCTTAGCTCGGAAAGAAATTAGAAGAATGAGTATCAAATGTAGAGAAAATAATGAAGATGGGGCAGCTACGGATATGGTGATTTGATTTTTTTTATTGCATTTCTAGGAAGTATAACTTATTTTGGCTGTGTTTAAATGTCACATTTAAATGAATTCTTGGACTATTTAAGGGGCCATCCATAATTGTCATCATTTACCCGAGCGTACGCTGGGGGAAGGGGGGTTGAGACCAACGTACACTTTTTGAAAATGTTGAAAAAAAATTTTTTTAATTTTTTAATTTTTTTTTTAATAATAGTTTATTTCTTGAAATCTGAAAACAATTTCTGATACAATCAAATTCTATTCCATTATATTTGATACAATTTGCAGTATTTCAAAACCAACATTTGATGTACACTTTAGGAGGGGGGGGGGTTCAGAAAAAAAATGTACTGTTTGTACACTTGGGTTAATGATGGCAATTATGGATGGCCCCTAATATTGTTTAAATTTTAAAATTTATCAGACACTATATTCAATAAAACAAATCTATAAATTAATGAAATAGGGATCCTTTGCCCCTCATCTTTTCAGTCTATAGAGGGTTATTTTTCTATAATTTTTTACCTGAATACATGCTCTTAAACTCGCTGAAGATCGATAAATATTTCGAGCTCATAAGCATGTATTTTGGTAAGAAATTAAATGGAAAAACTCATGTTACTCATGTTTGATTGTCTACAGAATGAAAAGATCAGGAACAAAAGTTCCCAGTACTTCAATTTAATCAGTTTCTAATCTGTTGTTTCACTTTCTCTGTGAATTACAAAAATGTGCATTATTTTTTCAGATAAAAAAACTTAGAGATGAATACACCTATGGCTCAACAAAAAGATACGACCCAAACAGTAGAATGATAGCCAGAAAAGTAGATAAAGCAGCAAGGATATTATTTCCAGGGGCTTTTACTCTCTTTAATATTGCATACTGGATAGTATACAAGTTCACATGATAACCTTGCCCTTTGAAAGTGTGTTCAAATTATCTTTCAGGGGAATGCATTGGTGGATTTTTACTATTGGAATGGTTAACAAATGATCTAACTTGAAATTCTTTTGTATATTTTTTTATAAAACTTTTTGTACAAAATTGTAAAAGCATTAATAACAATACTTGAAGACAGTATTCCAATTTATTGTTCTGCATTATACACATCATAATTGAAACAGATACATGTATAGTAAAAAGAAACGGAAAACAAATGTGATTGAAATATTGAGTGGGAAAATCTCCAAAAATGATGAAACTGTAATGTTAACAGATCGGGTAGAATGAAGGTACTATTAGTGTGATAGCACATGGCAATTGATCAAAATGACTTTTTCTATACTTGTGTACTCTTACATAAGAAACAAACAATACTAGTGTTATTTACACATATCTTCTGAAGACAGTTTGAATGTATATATGTACTTTCATCATCCATTCATCAGTCATACCATTAAGTACAAATCATTTCTATATACACATGTAATCATACTTTTTCCCCTCTGTCATCATTCTACATTTATGAATAAATTACATTTCCTTTTTTTGTAAAATTGATTACTTGTTTTTGTGACAAACTTTTATCATTTCCAACAATCATTGCAATCAAAAGCTAATGGCAAATCAGTTCCTCCTAAAACATAGTTCCAATGACGAATAACATTATTTTAATCTTGCTTATTGTAATCCCACTTGAGGATAAAACTGTCAAAAGCTCTTGGAGGCAAATCCCATGATGCCGACTGTGGCTCCATCCAGTGCATTGCTTGACACAACATTTGTACATATCCCTATCCCTGAGCAGAACAAAAAATGGCTTCTTCAGCCACGCTTGTTTAAGGATGCTAATCAATTTCTTGTCATGCGTATTCTTCTGGGCTTGGAGCTAGACTGTTGTATCAAAAACAGGATCTTTTAAGGAAATCTCTGCAGATGTTGTCTTTCCATTCAGATTCTTCATGGGGAAAGAAGCATGAAAAAAAAGCATATCAAATTAACCTTACAGGAGGGTTGTTCGACTCAAAAAGAAATCTCGAAGGGAGAACATTTTCAAATTTTACCAATTAATTCTAAAAACAGTCAAAGATATAACAGCATAAATTCCTTTCTGTCGTCTTACAACATAAAGGAACTACAAGAAAACTAGTCTTTTGACTTTTCTAATAATGAAAAAATTACCAACAGAACAATGTATTGTAGATTCTCAACAAGAGTGGAATAACACGGAGGTTAATATTATTAAGTAGGAAGTCTTATTTCCTTTCTAGGTATGAATGATTATGATTATTTCAAAAATGAAAAAAATTACCTTGACCATTAGCCAGGTTCATTTCCTTTCTTACATTATCTCCTATTCTAGGAAATGAAAGAGGTCTGTCAACTAAACATGCCAACAAACTTCAGATGGCACCACCAATCAAAACACAAATATCCTAGCTACATTTTACTCAAACAAATGCATCATTTATGTTAGTTTTTTTTGGTTTTTTTACATCTTTCAATTATCTATCACAGCAATCTTGAATAATAACATGAATTTGCCACACAGTGCATAAAAAAAGTTTAGTCTCTCTTTTATGAATTTACTAACTTTTACCTCACTGAATTATATCAGTACCACAGACTCACCAGCTGACAAAATGAGTAAGAATGAATAAGTTCATCTTGGAATTTATCCGCAAATATTCCTAGATTACATCTACGTCTTCAGAGGTAAAGTTCCTTTTGTGATATATTAGCAAATTGCTAATATATTCCAAAAAGAACTCATTTGAAGTGGTTTTCTTACAAAAGTCATTAAATTAGTGTTCATTTATAATCGTCTTTATTCTTGGATATCAAGTACTCATTGAACTATCCTAACAGGCTAGAGGTTCTGGTATAATGCATTTGTTTGAGTGCTTGCCAGAGCAACTTGATGAAGAAACCAGTACTGGTCCTAAAAAAAATAAAAAATAAACATTTGAATTTGAAACAAACAGCCAACTTGAAAGTTGCTTCATGTAGATTATGAACAAACAAATACATGTAATTGTTTGTATCACTCATTGTTTATAGTGAAAATGATTCTGTATAATCCTTACTTGTGATTGAACCAGCTCGTCTCTTGTCACTCTCACAGTTTTCATAATTTCAAATACATCCACTTCAGCGTCTACGTCCATTTTGTCAAGCATACAATAAGCTGCACAAAACAAACCACTCCTCTCAGCACCATTTCTAAATAAAGGAAAAAATTGCTGATAGAAATATTATGTCAGATGAATACATTTTTATCAAGTTCCAAATTACAAGCAATTCAAACTTTTGATGTATTACCAAATTAGATATATACGTTAAAAACCATGTTAAAGTCACATTGGAAAAGTTTAAACTGCATCTTTTTACACTTTTAAGAAAAAAACTTATCCTCATAAGTCTTGTATGTCCACTTTACCTGCATAAAACTAGGATAGGAGAGTCTTCTGGACTGTTTTCTAAATCTTTTTTAACCTTTTCAATGAAAGTTAAGAACTGTTCTGCAGAATCTGGAGTTTTTCTGTCACTTGGCCATCCATCAATTTCATAGAAGATTACATCTCTACTTTGTCCCTGACCAAAAGAGAAATTGAAAATAAAGAATAACACCCATCATATCAGCAATACATGCATTAATTATGCTGCTTTGTAATAACAAGTATGTATTGAGTATTTTGGTAATAGGGTTGGGAAGAGGCCTTTTTTTTTAATTCCAAAATTCATATAATGACATAATTATCCTTATACCGGTATCAGCTGACAATTTGATATTAAGAAGTAAGAAGGCTACTCCGAATAATTCAAAAATAAACTTATTCGGAGTGGCTTTCTTATTTCATAATTATCCAATAATCTAAATAGGTCCTTTACAATATCAAACTGATAGTGTCTTGCACAAAATGGATTATTATAACACTCATCACTAGAGGTCACTGTTTTCAATATAATCCCTCTGAAATTTGTGGGATTGCCTTATAAAGAAATATTCTGATATTTACCATGGAGCCATGGCTAACCATAAACTCATTGGTTCCTCTTGCAGCAGGGTCCACATCTTTTTTCTGTATTTTAAGGGGACCATATTCCATATCACACTCAGTACTTTCAGGCCAAAAGGTTGGAAAACTCTGATATACAAAGAAATTAGATAAGATATGAGGAGGGTACAAGACATATGTCTAGAAAGTTGAAAATTGTCAAATTGAAAATAGTGATTATTAAAAATGAGATGAAACTATTAGCAACCTTGTCATCATTATTCTCAAGGCAGACAATTGTCTTTATCTTGTAATCAAACACCAGTGTCCAGAAATCCTGAATAGTTGGCTGCAGAGGTAGTTGAGTAAGGATGAAAGCATTCTTCTTAAAAAATCCCTGAAATGAGGATTGAACATAAGGGTATATTTATGGCTTTTAACTCATTTAAAAAAAATACCATTGCTTGTGAAATTTGATTGTTAACGTAGGCTTTTAATGTTTCAATTTTTTAAATAGTAATAATATAAGTATACACACATCTACATAGACTGCATTGATGTAATTGGTTTGGCCTTGGTCCAAAGTGAAGAGGAAAGGTCTATGTGCATCACCTGAAGTAAGAAAACAACATATATTGTTCATTTTATGTGATTGTATGATATTTACTGAGTAACCCAGCTAAATGAGCAAAAAAAATTTAACCGCAAACACTAAAAATATAATTTAATAAAAAAATTATATATAATTTATCCCATGGAGGGTGTCATGAAAAAAAGACATGACCCCACCCAAATAACTAGAAATAAACCTATTAAAAGGGTAGTAACCGTACGGGCTTTATAAGGCCCTGATTACACTACCATGGGCGGCAAACAATACTAAAATCAGCTATATTAAAACTAAAATGCAGCTCTCAATATTCAGACTTAGTATCATATCAATTGGCTGAAAATTATAAGATGGTGCTGGATAAAAAGTAAGTTAGCATATTATTGTATATATTTACTAACCTGGCAAGACCCTAAGATCTCTGTTCTTATCCACATTCAGTTTTTCCAAGGCTGCTGCCACTTTGCTCCTTTTGAAATCTTTAGTCAAATCTCCTAGTTTCTGGACACAAAATTAAACAATATTAAACATAACAGGGGTCAACATAAGCATTTTTCTTTGCACTGTCCCAGATGGACCTATAGCAACATTCTACACGGCCGCTTTCAAAATCTATTTTCCAGTATTTTGAATCCACTGTTCCAGCCCATCTCCCTATTGAAATTTATTCTTTATACCTGGGACAAATGGGGGGGAAATAGGACTTCCAACAGTCAGAATCTGGGGTCCACCTTGATTGTGTGGGGGGTCTCAGACCTGCCCTTATGTTAAAACAAGACGAAATCTATATAAACTGATGAACCTGATCACAGATATAGAGAAAAATCTTACCTCCAACTGTGTGCTAAGTGGATTATTGCTGTCATTTTGTAGTTTCTCCAAAGTTTGAGTGAACCCATCTACAGGAATAGCTGTAGTTCCTGACATAAAGCCTTCAAGAACTGCATCATACAGGAAAATATATTGAGGCTAGAAGAAAGGTGAAGAGCAATTAAATCAAAATGAAATATTTAAAGAAGAAATATCAACTTTATATGTTCAATCAGGATATAAATTGCAAGTCATGTATGTAAATCGATGCCACAGCGCAATATTTACCTACAGGTAACTGTATCTCGTTTTATGGTGTTTTGAGAAAATCAGGAAAAATTTATTTATTTGTATGTATTCTTAGTTATGTAATTTTGATTTATTGCTTAAAAAGCATGTAAATAAACTTGAAATATGAACAGGGCCTCAGTCAATAGACCGAGACTAGCATGAAGTACATGAGCCTGGGTCTAAATCAAAATATCCAAAAATTAAGTAAGGAGTTTTTTGTGATATGGTGTCAATGGTCAAAATATCAAGAATGAATCAATGATAATGAATAACCTACCAGTGTCTGTATCATGTTGATTCTATCCTCTCTCATTATGTTTGTGTATTTGAAAATATCAATTTCTCCATTTTCCTCAGCCTGATCTAGCATATTGTCTAAACCAATATAAGTTCCTGTTCTACCAATGCCAGCACTAAAGAAAATAACAACAAAGTGATAATGTGTCAAACTAATTTTTCAAACTGTCACACACCATCATTGAAGAAAATACTTGTTTACTATAATGTTAAAGTGATAAAATGCCATACACTGTATGAAGTAATATTATACCACTGATATGGAATATCAATGAAATCAAAAGTACAATAATCACTTTTTATAAAAATGATAAAAAGAAAAATTACAAAAGCATCTTCTGAATAATATAGAAAAAATGTCAGTTACACTTCCCATACCTGCAGTGAACCACCAGAGGGCCAGTTGCTGTTTCCTCATACGACTTCAATCTTTTTCTCATAGCTAAAAGATGACTACAAGTTCCAGGAACACCATAGTCAGGCCAGCCAGTGTACTGGAATTGCATCACAATTCTTGTCTTATCCTGAAAAAAACCCATATATTTCTTTTATTTACTGTATACTGTTGTTGATCTAACAACACATTGTACAAAAATCCCTATGAAAAAAGCAAACATTGATTCACATTCAAATTGATTAGTACAGTATTTTACAGTTTTACTCTATTTCAAAATCACATAAATGAAGGATATTGTCAGAATTGGTTTCCAAACACTAAATTTTATTTCTAAACATTTGAAAAATATCTCTTTTGATCATTGCTAAATGCATAGAGCAGAAGTGCATAATAATTAGCTAAAATCATTGATTCTTGAACCTAGAAAAGGTATAGTTTCAATTTACCTCCCTGGTTACAGACATCTCCCTCATAATATATTCTGTAAAAGTTTGTTCTTTCAATAACTTGATTGTAAATTCGTCGCTCTTAAAAACCTTCTCTGACGTTTCTGGCCAATATACACAACACTTTTTCTAAAAGAAAATATAGGTAAAAACGATTATAGGCCTACAACTTATGGGGGAAGGAGATAGTAAACCAGTTTTTTTTTTTAAAGAGTTGTGAACAAAAGTGAACAGTCATCAAATAAACACCTTTTACAGTAAATGTTTGTCACTGATGAAAAAGATAGTATTTACTCTATTTAAAGGTATAATCAACTGGTCCTTGATTGATTGATGTGTGATAAATACCAACTATGATTAAGGCTTAGTCTATTGGCTAGTTCACCATGAGCCTGGTCACATATATACACACATTCTGACCGAATTAAGCAGGGTTCAAGCACTCTGAAAGATATTTTTTTGAAATAGTTGGGTCTTTAATATAGACTGCTCCCTAAGCAATAAATCAATGTGACTAGTGTGCATAGTGTTATACTTTGATTTCTTCTTTATAAGAAATTTTCCTTCAACCTTTTCTAAAAGATAAATTGAATTACCTTTCCTCCATCCATGATGTTTGTTACCATGACGATTCTGTTTACTTTCTGCTCCCAGACCATCCTCCATAGACTTTCCAATGTGTTAACTTTGGGTCCTTGTGTTGCAATATACTTCTTTTCATTACCTTTCCAATCCTGTTGCAAAATTAAGTTAATTACTCTTCAGGATTAAATCTGTCCAGGTAACAATACCCAATTACACAAAAGCTAGAAATATGTAACTTACTCATTAAATACCAATAATACACATCACTTCGATTATCATCATTATTATCATTTTATTTTTATTTTTGTTGTAGTAGTAGTAGTAGTATTATCATTATCATAATTAGTGATAGTAGTAGTAGTAGTAGTAGTAGTAGTAGTAGTAGTAGTAGTAGTAGCAGTAGCAGTAGCAGTAGCAGTAGCAGTAGCAGCAGCAGCAGCAGCAGCAGCAGCAGAAGCAGCAGCAGCAGCAGCAGCAGCAGTAGCAGTAGCAGTAGCAGTAGTAGTAGTAGTAGTAGTAGTAGTAGTTTCATTATCCTTATAAACATTATCATTATTTTTATTGTCCTTACCTTCACAAAATTAGCATTGATGTAATCTGATCCTGGAGCTCCAGACACAGTTTTAAGTATGACTCTGGAATGATCATCTGGGAAAAGGTATAAACAAATGGTAAAGATATATCTATATACATGTACATTGAGTGCTAATTCAAAAAAGAAAATCAATTTCTTATTGTAAATTTATCTATGGACATTTCCAACATATCATGTGTAAATATACTAATCCCATTGAACAGAAAAGAAAACATTGTTCTTACAGGCTTTGATGTTGTTAAATCTGTTTTTCTTCAAATTGACTTCTTTACTGCCTTCTACACTTTGAGCAGTTGAACCTGTAGGGAAAAACTGTTATTAAAGAAAGAAAAAAAGAGAGCAAGGATTAGAGAAATTGATCAGATTACATCAATGCTAATTTTGTGAAGGTAAGGACAATAAAGATAATGATAATGATACTACTACTACTACCACTACTTTTACTACTACTAAATTTACTATGAAAAAAAAGAAAGAATGAGAAGCAAATCATTGAAAATCATTACATTATGTATTCACATAAATCTCTTGAAGAAAAGACTGGTTTAAACAAACAACTAAGACCTTATTATAACTAGTCAGTGAAGACTTTCAACAATTAATTTTTGCAGCATTAGTCAACAACGGAATATCTTTCTTTTACAAAATATGTTTTGTCTCAATACTAGTATAGCAATATATGTGATAAACAATAATAAAAGCTATGAATATCATGTTTACTTGATACCTATTTTCCAGTCTAGCTCATGTTGATATTTGGACTGGAATATAGTCTTAATATTACCATGTGTAAGACTTCAATTTTTTATCTCAAGCAAACATGATATTTTGAGTATTTATTATTGTATGTTCTGAAATTATCAGTCTGTAAAAAGTTCTTTATGTTATTATTAGGATTCTCCAATTGGAAATCATAAGATTATATAATTTCCCACAATATTCAAATATTGTATCAACTTACCAAAAATTCCCTTGCAAATGCCACATTATTATTGTCCTTGTGTTCTCGAACATAGTCTTGTAGTTTTGGCAATTTGATAAGCTCTGTCTTTGGTCCATTGTTTTCATAGATATTGTCAAAGAGTTCCGACTCTGGTAACTCAATTCCAATCTCAAAGCTTTCTTCTTGGTCTTCGGGATCTTCTCCTATGCCACTTAAACTGGCACAACCTAATAATAAACAAGACAATTGAAAATACATTACAGAATGTCTTTGGTGTTCTCCTTTTACTGTTTGTGTAATCCTTGCTTAACCTCAACATAACAAAAAAGGTATATTTGCATTTGCAGTACAATGTAATTTTTCAGATGTATGTGTCTATACCCCACACTGCTGACATCACCAATTATTGAGTTGGACGACTAATTAATTATTCAATTAATTGTATTTTTAATGAATGAATTAATTGAATTATTGGATATTGAATCTATTACCAAAAGAGCCTTAGAATGGACCAATATACTATTCCTTTGAAATCAATTCAAGTTTCATAATTTTTTAAATTATAATACAGGTATTTTTTAACATACTTTTACTGTCCTCCTTGCAAGCACCCTTGTTTTTTTCTTCTGATTTACCCACATTATTTTCTTTATCTGTTTTGGGAGTATCCTTTTTCCTTTCATTTTTATCGTTTGACCCATTCTTTTTCTTTTTTTCTTGTGTTTTATCTTTTCCTTTTCCTTTGGTTTTCCCTGGTCCATCCCTTTTCTTTTCCTTTATCTTATCTGGCCCATCCTTTTTTTCTTCTTCGTCAAGAATGCCAACTGCCTGTTTTGGTGGTTTGTTAACAGTTGCATACAATGGTACACCTTAATAAAAAGAAATGGGAACACTCAAGAAATCACATCAGTGTTAATATAAGCACAATCATTATATTCTCTTTTTTATCATCTAAATGTTTTCTTGTTGCGGATCTAGTACCATCAATTTCAATGTATTAATTCAGAGGCAATAATGACACACTAGTCTGATTCACAATTCTTGAATAAGCTGTTAAAAGAATTGTAACAAAAATTACGCTTTTATTTTCTGACACTCCTAAGAATGTAAAATGATTTACAGGCAGGTGACATGGAAACTGTTTTGCCATATGCCAAGATGAAAATGGTTAAGTAATCATGAAAACTCTGAATATCATGTGTGCTTGATTCTTATTTCCAAGTCTAACACATGTTAATGTTTCGACCATATACCACTGGTGATGACTTAGGAATATAGTCGGGATATTACCATAATATGTTAGACTTAAAAAGAAATAGCAAGCAAACATGATATTCAGAGTTTTTGCTATTGTTTATTTTCTGAAATTATCAATTGGCAAAGGATTCTGTATATGCTTAAGGGGTTCATTATTTCTAACCGATTTAACTTTTATGACAAAAATGTTGTGATTACTTGTTGCTGCTTCCGTATTTTTTTCTACTTTTTGGTTTTCCTTGGTTGCTATGTCTTCTGTGGAATTGTCATTTATTTCTTCATACTCATTTTCTGTTAATGATAGAAGAAAACATTTATTGTCTAGGCATAGTAAAGGACAAGAGACCTAATTATGTATGGTATGACAAATATTGTTTCCAAAGTAGTAACCTGATATTGTGAAATGTCTCATTATAATTAGAGCTAAAAAAATTAAAATGAAAGTTACAGTAATGGAAAAGAGAAATTGCAAAAAAACTTGTCCATCACCTTGATGAATCTGATTGGCTCTTGTGTCTATGTCGTGTGATATCTTGTTGTCAATACTGTCATGCTTAACCAGCTCAGTACCTTTTTCTTTTTCATTAATATGATCTTGCAAAAGAAGTAATAAAAATTAAATTTGCAAAAATATCTCAAAGTTATGAATTTTAAGTACACATATTTCAGTCATTGTACTCGATGAAGTATGTTACGGTAGAGCAGTGGGCCGGTATCCCTAAGGTCGTGGATTGGAGTCTTGCACAAAGTCAACAGAATATTTTCTGTTGATTTTCTGCCATATATGTTAATACCCTGATGATGAATATGATATATATTTGAAATTCTGCAGTTCAGGTCTTATTTATAAGTATTTTACATACATACAAAGATTCAGTATTTCTATATTAGAACACTGTAGCCGCTACCCTTTAATTATTATTTCTTTTTAAAGAATCTACAATAGTAATCACCTCTTTTCCTTTTCTTATGTCTTTCAATTCGAGTCTGCTCTTTCTGTTGATTTTGTTTCCTTTTCCAAAAATAAATAATGACAGTCATATTCATCTATGTTTGAGTAACTATTAGACATCGTGCTTTGAATTCTTGTTGAATTCTTGTTTAAAATGTTGCATTTACGTTAGACATACTTTTACTGGAATAATGTTAAATCCTTTGGGAAGTTATGGGTATGTTGATACAAACATTAAGAAAAAATCACTATACTTGATAAATCTCACTATCTATAAACGATTGGAATATCAAACCATTTATGACAATCTTACCTAACAATTATGACAATTAGTATGATGATTGCCAAACTGACAAAAACTGCTACCCCAATTATTATCCATATGAGGAAGTCTTGCCCCCCAGTCTGTTCTCTATTTACTGATCCTTTGGTTGGTAATGGATACATGAATTGTTTAAAAAAAAAAAAGGATAATTATAATTCGTATGATTGTACAAGGCCTATCTGAAAGAGGGCCAATCCTTTTTGCTGTATATATGTGTTTACTGTTGTTTCAATATAAAGGTCAGTGTACATTGGTCGATTTCTCTAGGAAAGATTTTGCAATTTCTTAAAACCATCGTCTTAATCCTTTGTGCGATTAGAAGTCAAAGTCAAAACCCTTTGAAAGACTTGAAGTCAATGTTTTTATATTGACTGCAAAGTTACAAAGTTTAAAACTGGTGAAATGTGGCAATGCTAATTGTTAAAAGTGAATTTCTTTAAATGAAAAGATTTGCCAGTAGACTTCAAGTAGCCAGACTTAATAATCGTTTTGACTGTAAACATCTGAAATGCTTCAAAGGTTTGCAACTTAAAAGTCAATTTCAAATGACTCAATGTAAACAGGCGAGATATGGTTTTGACTTAAGATACAAAATCATAATCCTTTGCAAGATTATTTTTCCAAGTTGCAGAAAAAAAGTCAGTTCAACTCACCTGCCGCAACATTGACAAACACTTGGTTGCCGGATGATGTATAATTTTCATTATTTGTTGCGATCAGAGTGACCGCATATATCCTATTGCTGCTTGGAATTTTCAAATCAAATGATGTTTCATCTTTTTGTATGTCTGTGAACCCTGTCTTATGGATGTCATCAATGTCTTGGTATTTAAGCCAAACTCTTGTTATTGCATCACATCCATGGTCCAACCATGTTATATTCTTCAAAAGAACAAGAGTGACTGATTTGATAAAACAATTAAATACAAAGAAATTAGAAAAACATTAAGAATGTATTAGGTATAAGCAGATACCGATGTAAATTCTAACTACCTGTTGTCTATGATATGATATCAGATATGGGTAGCCATGAACTGCAGACACTAGATTACCTTCAAACTGAATTTGTGTTGAGTGATTTTTATTTTTTGAATTTTAATCAATGATGCAATTACCTCATACTCAATTCTAAATTTGTCATTTTTTAACTGTTCCATCCCAGTGATATTTGGTGATTCAGGATCTAAAAAAGAAATAAAGAGCAAACATTGAGATATAGATTTTAAAAAGGTTTGCGAAAGTTAAAAAACACACAGAATGTATTGGAAAAAAAAAAAAAAAATCTTAAGGTTGAGATAGGATAATGTCAAGAAAATGTACATCATTACATGATCCTTCATACAGTGGCTACACCAACAACAAATGAGAAAGAAAGTAGATATACCAGGAAACTATGACTTACATTTACATGATGTTTTAAATCTAAGATGGCCGCTCTGGTTCCCTGCCTCAGTGTAGGTGTCATTCCAGACTCTAAAGGGAACAACTTCAATGGAATATTCAGTGTGAAACAATAATCCATCAAGGGAAAACGTATTATCTATCTCAGTAAAGTTTGTGTGAGATATATTGTATACTGCTATAGTTTCCTCAGTAAAGTTTGTGTGAGATATATCGTATAATTCTATAAATTCCTCAGTACGGTTTGTGTGAGATATATTGTATAAGTCTTTTGTTTTTTCAGTAGAGATTGTGTGAGTTATATTGTATACGTCTTCCTCCACACTAGTATTAGTATCACTCATTGTTTGCTCAACTTTTTTGATTGTTTTGTTAATTGTTATCTTGTACAAATAGTAATCCAAAGCATTTTCTGGGACATTGGTAATTTCTGTCCATCTGACAGTAACGTTTTCTGTTGAAACCTTCACGACTTCTAGGTTTGGCTGCTCAAATGAAGGAGATGCTGAAAGTACAGAGTGAAGTTTTAAAAATGCAAGATATCAATATTGATAGAATAATAAATTTGAAAGCAAAACCTTCCTTATGCACACTATGTATATAAAATAATCAAAGAGTCCAACAAATTACAACATGCGGTTTGAAACCTACATGTTTCAAGTCATCAAGGACTCTCCTTAGGGTTTATTTCAAAAGTAAAGTAAGAATTGCATGCCACATAATAAGAAGCAGGACATGATTATAATATGGACTGTGATTGGTGTAGCATTTGTTGTCATTTTGTCATCATACTGACTGTCATATTACAAGAAATACTTCAATTGTACATCTTACCAATATGTGTATGGCACTGATCATCAGTAAACCATAGCTTGCATCGTTTGTTGTCACAAATCCCATTGGTTGTATTACAAGGGAGCTGAAGACAATTTCCACATTTCTTGGAACACCCATCCCCATACAATCCAGCCGGACATTCTATGAATGAAAAATAGAAGTATATGTATATTGAAATACAATGCAAAAAAACTTGCCAAAGGATGACTATTGTCTATCATAAAGGTGTATCAAGTAAAAACTTTCCCTTAAGCCGTTTTTACATCAAGTCAATAATAACTGATTTAAAATGACTTTATAGCTGAAATTCTTAGTATTTTAGAGGTCTATAGTCTAGAAACAGATTCGATTTTACAGTTCTACTTGTTGAAGCGTATTGACAATTCTTCCGACTTATTACTAATAATATTAGCATATAAACCACATGCATGCCAGCTTCTAACTTTTGTGACTTTTTAAAAACATTGACTTTAAGGCCCACTTCAAATTGTTCCCAAGATTATGAGTTACTCAGAAAATTATAAAGCTGGCTTTAGGAAAAGCAAAGTCATTACTAGTGAAGTCAACCAATGTATATTAGTCATTGCACTGGTAAATGTACTCACTAGCTTTGCAATCAGGTAACAGCAATCCAGGTTCACACCTTTGACAGCCAGTGACAGGACTACAGGAAACATTGACAGGACATTCACTACAATCTGAACGAAATAATAATAATAATTATAATGTTATATTAATTTCCGTTAAATTGATACAAAATGAACATATATATTGAGCGGTAGGCTCTCCGAAAGGCGAAACTTAACTATCTGAGGGCCCAAATAAGATCTTATTTTTACAAAAGTATAACTTGAAAGGTTTACAAGATTAGTCACCCCACCCCCACCCCCCAATTGTAGTGACACAATGAGAAAAGAACAAAAGAAAAGTTAGGATGTTAAATTAATAAGAGACAACACACTGAACAATATTGAATGATATGGTCCAATGAGTAATGAATTAAGATGATTAAACCACCAGAGCTTCTTAATGAAAAATCGACAGTCTAGAGCAAAAATGGCCAAAGTCATTTTTTGGCCTAAGTCATTAAATATAATGAAACAAAGGATCCCAAAAGTGTCAGTCTGCCAAAAACATCAAAATCATCCTTA
>JAVSBT010032343.1:0-18138 GCA_033118115.1 Pharyngocirrus eroticus
GTTTAGAGAATATTTTGACAGAGCAACCCACTTAGCTAATATCGCCCGTTATACAGTCTGCGGCTACACGCTCATTGGTACTGCGCGCTTTTACACAAATATGATTATGAGAAAAGTTTTTTAATTTGTTTGAGTGATGTGTATAAATCTGTATCAACAAATATTTCTTCTGTAAAAGGGATTTTTGGCATGGAAAAACTGATATACATGCATCATGTTTAGCTTGGCATTTAGTAGTAGTACATGTACATCCTGTTTAGAGTGTATCTGGGGTTGTTTTTTGTTTTTCTTAAACTCAATAAATAATTGCTTGATATGATGAACACACAATTTTAATATGTTTTGTAGGCTCATTGCACAGTCCTGATTTTTTTGATTTTTTTTTGGCAAGTATGTTATCTTTTGATACTAGTTTAAGAGATCTTTATTGAAACTTAAATCTGTTTTTTTAGTCTTTCCTGGGTAGGATTTAAAAATCCTGACAAGTTAAAACTCAAACGAAAATAATCAAAGTTCTTTAATAAAAAAACTAATGACAACTGAAATTAAAACATCCATGCTTCTCAATTTAATGTAACAAATATTACAACATGTTTATTCTGAAAATCATAAATATTTGTACATGTTTTCAAAATTCTCAAAAACGGCTTCCGCTTGGTCCGTATTATTTATCTTGTAGTCAAGGGAACGTATACAGTCAGTGCGGGATATGAACTGCTTCCGGTTGGAGAATTCTGTTTGGTCTTGTTTTATCGTAGGACACATCTAGAAGGTTTTGTGTAAGTTATTGCATTTTAGAAAATATGGTGAAGCTCCACATGAAAAAAGGAGACGAAAGTCAATTTTTGTTTGAAACGACAGTCGAAGTTGAAGTAGGAGAATTGCTAAAAGACTCTATACAAATTTATAACGGAAGGTTAAAAGTGCAGAGAGTATGTGCGGAGATCGAAGAACTTGCTGAGCATGGAATAACTTTACCCCCAAACATGCAAGGTCTCGCTGACGAACAAATTGAAGAATTAAAACTGAAAGATGAGTGGGCAGAAAAATGTGAACCACAAGGTGGTCATGTTTTCAATAAAGATAAGATCGGCAGAAGAAACGGAAGATCTCCGAATGAGAAAATGAAAGAAGTATTGAAAAAGACTGCAAAGGAAGCAAAAGAAATGATATCAAAGAAACAAGTAGACGCAAACGTAATCTTAACCCAAGTGCAGGTTAACGAAGCTCTTGATATCCTTCGTGGAGCTGTAACTATTGTATATCCTATGGGCCTTCCACCCCATGATCCTATAAGAGATGAATTTGAAAACAATGAAGATTTGACTGGGACACAAGCGTCATTAGAAGTGTTAGAAGAACAAAATGCAGCCATCTGGTGGGCAGGTAAAGAAATGCATAGAGGGAAAAAGTTGAAAGACTATATTGGTAAAAATGAAAAGACAAAAATTGTGTGTAAACTCCAGAAGAAAGGGCAAGGTGCACCAGGAAGAGAACCTGTTGTTTCAGAACAAGAGCAGAAAACAATGATGGCCTATTACTACAGAAAACAGGAAGAAATGAAGAAATTAGATGCAGAAAGTGAAGATGCATACCTAGATTCAGCATGGGCTGATGGCGATGCCCTAAAAAGGAATTTTCAGGGACTAAATGACATCAAATGGGCTCCTGGCAAAAAGTGATAAAAACGACACCCAGCCCAAGCCAAAATGGCAACTATTTTTTGAAAGTTCCATGCCAATTTGATTTAATAATTCTAAGTTTGGTGATGTTTATTGAGAAAAATTAATGTATCTTTGCTTTCAAAAGCACCTCCATTACAAAATTAGAAGTATAATTACATGTTCTGTGTAAGGAGTTTGATAACAATTTAGATTAAATTATGCAAAGAAATGTTTATAATATCATAAATAAGTTTGTGTACTTCAGATATATTTAAGAATTTAGAAAAAATACCCTCACCTCAAGATGTTTCCACCTCAAAATACATAGCTCCAAGGCTTATCAAGTTCTTGTGAACACAGATCTAAGCACCCCAATATCTTTATGACATAGGTTATATATTTTTCTTTTCTAAATACAAGTAAATATTTAGAGGTATGAAACTGCTGGAATGAACATTATTTTCTTTCAAAATGTATGAAGCAACATTACATATCTGATTGTAGAAGGTTTTGTTATGTCAACAATGTCAGATATACATACATTTTTGTGTTCTAGTTGTTGAGTTTGCTTAATGGGAATGGAAGAGTTTAACTGAATCAGATTTGTGTTAAAGGTAAATTAAACCTTACAAATATTAAAATAAAACACTATTAAGTCAAAACCAGAAATTAATACAGTAGGCTTGTAGTAGACAAAAGCTGTCATCTAACTTTATACTTCACAAATAGAAAATGTAAGAGGGGACAATATCATTCAAAAAAAAATTGTAGCATATTTTATTCAGTTCAAGTATTTAATTACAAAACATCACAGTTTACTACAGTTCCATTAATTTACTTTGATATCTATCTCTGGATATCTACAAAAATTGATTTAGTTTTTGACAAGAAAATTGAGTGTTCAATGAATATACTACTGCCTAAATGAACAACTCAAAATATTACCACCTGTATGTACAGATAGATGTTCAATATGTTTCTGAATAATTATGGAAGTGTCATTATTTGATGGATATTGATGAAATAAAATAAATGAATTCAAAAAGCATAAATGGATTTTATTTTTTTGCCTTTAAATTGGTTTAACTTTTCAATTGATAGCTTACAATGTATGGTTATGTAACTATCAAGGGGTACCTTGAGTTTAATAATCATCTGTGAAGAAATTCTCTGACAAATTCCAAAATGAATAGAATGCCACAAAGTTCAGGTTAACCAGGGGCTTTATAGCATAGTATAAAGTAAATGGCTAAAAAAAATCAGAAGTACTTCACAATTAATAATGGGAATGAAACTCTAGAACCCAAGTAATTGGTGACCCTGACAATCATGTTGAATGTTAAAGAGTATGAAAATCAGCAAATGTAAGCTGAAAGGTCCACCCTCTTAAAATAAGGCTATTATTATTATTATTATTATTATAATAATTATTATTATTCAGTTGCTATAATTGCATGCTGATGATGATTACTTTAATAGTACATGAATAGGGAGCCGGAGAAAAGGGGGATCAAAACTGGGAAAAAGAAAAATTGATTTTTATGGAATGATCAGGTTACCAACCCTGTAAAAGAAAGGGTGTTTGTGGACATCCCTGGTATGAAACTACATTGTGGAAGAGAAACGTTACCCAAACACTAGCAAACAAACAAAACTTATTTAAAAGAGCAGGAACAATGCATGATCTTGACAGGACCAGCAAATAGTAGTGTACACAGGAAGCATGTGCTCTCTATGTTTACATCCTAGTTTAAAGGTAATAGGTCACAGGGTCATATATGTCTACCATTCAAAACATTTATAACTTGTCAAAACATACACCAGTATGCAACCAATGAAGCAGTTAGTCATGTGATCATTTTATATCACTTCCTGTACAGATGTCAAAATCACTGCAGGTAAGATGGATTTCGTTCTAAAAACCAGAAAAGTTTTATTGTGATGAAAAAATATATATTATGCCTTGCTAAGTGTGTGCTATATCAACAACTAGGTTACCAGATATAAGCAGTTTTACATCATAGGAGATTCTAATTTAATAAATGATGCTGAACCAGCATAATCATAGCACTTTCAACTTACCAGGGAGCTATAGATATTTCTTCTATCGCATTGATTTGTGATTGTTATATAGGTTACACAATTATTTAGCTTTTGGCTTATTGAAACTGTAGAAGCAATCTGAAATTAACATTATAATTAATTACACTATGTGCATGCAGCAACCTTTGCATTCATTGATACATAAAAAGTTACATCTATCATTATACAGTGTTCAAATGCTCGAAAACATGCCCGGTTCCTCTCTATATTCAAATAAGAAGACAATATTTGTATGTGTTTAAACAATTTTATCTACCCACTCACAGGTTCATATTGTTTTTGACCATTGACCTAATGATGCAATGAAATATTTTGGATTTCCATCTCATAAATCTATTTATTCTTCTTGTTTCAGGTGAAAGTCCTGTTGAAAAGCACTTAAATCATGGCCTCAGAGGTAGCCTTAATCACAACTTGTTGCATTTGCAATGGGGCTTTCATAGATCCAAGAGTGCTTCCTTGTCTGCATTCTTTTTGCCACCAGTGTCTTGAAACAAATGTTTCAAAAGTGGATAGTATAGCTACTGCTCCTCCTAGAGGCTTGCAATCAAGCAATACAATGTCATGTGATATTAGAAAACATTCTGCCAAACAGACATTTAAGTGTCCAACTTGTGACTCAAAAGCCAAAATACCAGCAGATGGTGTAAGTGGTTTTCAGGAAAATACACTGATTTTGACTCTTTCGAATCAAAATACTGGAAGTAAAGAAACGAAACTTGTCACAAAAGAAGGACAAGGCAAGGGTAACAGGAATAATTTGCAAAATAAGTCTTTCAGTGAAAAAAGCAAATTTGATAATGAAATCTCAAATGTTTATCTAGGAGATTTGGATGAAAACGATCTACCGACAGTTCATACAAATAATAGAACACATAATGGAAGCCAAGGTCATTTAAAAAATGGTGCTACTACAAGTCAGAGTTCATTGCAAAGTCAATCCAAAGATGAAGTAAGCTATCACAGTAGAGAGCACCTACTGGAACAAAGTGATTCCAAAGAACAACAATTTCTTCACCGAATTAATGAAGCAATGCAACAAAAATCCTACTCGCAAAATGTTAAAATGATCCAGATGGACAGCATGAAAAGTCACTTGATGTCAAATATGAAATTGATTGAAAGAGAGATTGAATCAAGAGCTCAAAAGTTATGTCAGGTGATACAAAATCAGAAAAATAATCTACTTGCAGAAGTAAAATCTGCATGTACAAAGCAAATCCAAAGTTACACACAGATTCTTGAAGAAACAGAAAAATTGAATAAAGATATTGATACAATTCTGAAGTTTGGAGGGTTGTTAGAACAACATGGATCTCCTGAGGATGTTGAGGCTTTGTCTGATTTAATGTCTGATCAGATGAACAACATCATCGAACAAGGGACTGAACCAACTGCAGATTTGCTTTCCATGAAGCTAAATGTACCTGCCACTGAAAGAGAAGAACAGACTTTGCAGAAAATGTTTGGGTCAATTCTACAAGGGAATATTCAAGTTGGGAATGCTGAATTAGTCAAAAGCATACCTCTTGATATGAATTGGCCTACTGGATTGGTTGTTACAAAACATAAGGAAGTAGTAGTGTCTGGAAAGAAAGGAGCCTTTGGCAGCAAGGGGAGTGTGCAATTTTATGACAAGAATGGGACGAAGATTAAAACGTTTGAATTTCCGGATGGCCATACACCATGTGATGTGGCAGTGTCACATAAAGACGATATTTTAGTGACAGATAACTGTGGTGAAATATTGAACTTTACTTCAAAAGGTAAATTAGAATCAGTATGGACAGACAAATTCAAAGGAAATGGACATATTACTGTGAACAAAAAAGAAAATATAATCGTTACATCACCAGATGAAAAGCAAGTTCATGTCTATAACAGCCAAGCATTGAAGTTATTTTCTGTACCAAGCGATGGAAAACATGAAAATCTACTTGTCTGCCCTAATGATGTTACAACTAACGAACAAGGGGATATAATTGTAGCAGATTATTCACAAAATGCAGTATTAGCTTTTAATGCTGTTGGCAAACATTTATTCACTTACAAAGGCGCAGATGATCTTGATAATGGTGATATGAAGTGTCCTTCTTCGGTATGCTGTGATCCTTTTGACAACATTCTTATAGGGGATTTTTCTAATGATAGAATACATTTGGTTTCGAAAACAGGTAGATTTCTTGGCTTTTTGTTGACAAAAGAAAATGGTATATCTTGCCCAAATTTTATAACATTTGATCACGATGGCAATCTCTTTGTTGGACAGTATGGCGGAGAAATAAATGTCTTTCAATATTTGAGTTATGTCAAGCACATATAAGAAGTTAAAAACTGACAAATGACTGCTGGATAAAATAAAAATTGTATTCCTATTGAAATTTTACAACATTCTGCTAGAAACTGCAGTCTATTTGAATACAGTCTCAAAAGAATACTTAACCAGAGAGATATCAAGATTGACATAAGTAAACTTCAAATTTGTTGTATTCATTGATGCTTATAATAATAACTATGTGGCTTTTAAATAATTTTTGGAATTACCTATTGTTACAAATAAAACTTGTATACAGCTCTCCTAGATTATTTAAACCATTTCTATATATTCATAATCTCACGTACCCAGTTTTAAGTAAAAAGAAAACCCAGTTGCAGCCAGGATTGCTTATATTTTTTTTAACTGTCAATTTTATGGAATAATATATACCTCAAGTAGTTGGTCCATTATGAGCATACCAGATTTCCTAGTCACATTTTCTGTAGTGACTCCCATGGATGAAACTCTTAATATTCTCGTGCAATCAGTATTCTGAACATGCATCCGTAAGTTCCTGCAGATTTTTAATACCAGAGTTCAACATTTTCTCGGTTCTACACCGGGTATGTAACTTATTATCTGTTCCACTTTATTTTTTAGTATGCAAGAAATAAATATTATCAATTGTGAAACACGTTTTCCTTCCTTCCTTTATTTAATTTTAAGAAAGCTTTTAAATGTTTGTTTAAATAAGGCGTCCTACCGAAACACAAAAGGTTCACTCTCTTTTTCTGTGATAATCAACGACAACAAAAATTAATCAATCTATATTTAGTCACTTCCTCATCTAGTGACGACACTTTTGTGTATCAGTAAAAAAGTCTTCATTTACAACTGATTTACAAATTAAAATCCAAACTATGAGGGCATTGAATTAGACTGATCCAATAGATCAACTATTGATTTTTTTTTTCCATATAAAAACTTTATTCCAGATGTTTCCATCATGACAGTTTAAAAGTGTTCACTGTTGTTCATTTGTACAGTATATCAGAATTCAGTCCATTTATGTCACTTTTTCTATCAGTAATATGTAGATGGCTTGTTTTTGATTTGATACCATCTTAAAATCTTCATCACCTTTTTCTTTTCGTAGCTGATGCTGCTGCTTTGGAGTCATTTCCTCTCTTTTTCTTCCCACCTTCTTGCTCACTGAAGAGTTGGAATCTGTTTTTTGTGTAAAGGAGATCATCTCTATCAAATAGGATACTGATATAAAAATCCCTACCAGCTTATAAAATGGTGTTTCTTTTCTACATTTTAATAGCAGACATACATAATTTGAAAAACACTTTGGATATCTTTTTGCAAAATATGGAATAAAAATATCATGATGAATAAATACCTTCTATTCTTGTGAAAGTAATAGACCACAGAAAATAATTTTGATTCAAACCATATCAACACCCTAACTGTAAACATGAGTTGGTTAACTCTTCATAATCCACACATTTTACAATATACTAATCACAAAAGGATACTGTTTAACATTGGTTTCTTGTTGAAGAATTCCAGTGAGTATGAATTCAGTCGAAACCACTGGAATACCAGCATCTATGGCCTGCTTGCAAACTTTCTCATCTCCATCACAAGAAATCACTACCATACTTTCTTCAAGCTTTTTGGGCATTGCTGTTAAATACTATTCAAAACCGCAAAGAGAAAAAAACATCCAACAATATAAAACTTGACAAATACTGTGCACAGTTGATGGCTAGGAATATATACATAACGTGCTAAACTGCCAATTACAAGTACATGTAAAAAATATTTTACCTGTCCCCCTGCACACTGAATAATCTCTTTTAAATCATTTGGTGGTGGTTTCACAGATTTAGTTGCATGGATCTTAAAACCTGTCAGTATTCCATCTTGAAGTTCAGCTTTTTCCAGAGAATCTGTCAAGCTGAATGAAAACTTGGCTTCATTTTCCAGGTCTTTGATCAAATGATGCGAAGTGTCTAATGGCAAAACACATATGAATAAAGACTATTTATAACTACAATCAGTTCAAAGTTTTCCATTCAAATCTAAAAATCACCTTCACAATTTGAAAGATTAAAATTGCTCTACATGGAATATATTTACACCAATTTCAGTCAGTCATTAAGCCTAACAGTAACACATATTGCAGAGACATGATTTTTGAAACGTACATGCGCTATGCAGCAATTAAGCTATTAACAAGGAACTAAAATTGGGTTATGAACATTTCTATAGAGTTTAACCTTAATTGAACTCAATTTTGAAATTAAAAATCAAAATCTTAGGAATATCATTACAGCAAAAGCTATCGAATAGATTAAGTTGCTTACCAATAAAACTTCCTGCCTTCATGGAGCTTGTCAGCCAATCAGAATTCACAATGGGTAGTCCTTTTGCAACAGCACAGAGGAATTTTATTGTTCTTCTAACCTACTCCCAATCAAAACAAATTGTGTTTTTTTTACAATGAAGTATACATATTTTAAATATGAAACATTATATAAAATAGCAAAACTAAATAAACCAAAGTGTGACCAAAAAAGGTATACCTTATCTGTGACAAGATGAGTGCATTGGTTGATGTCGTCTACAAGTTCCCCTCCAAGATTTTTGACAATCTACAATGATAGATATAAACCACACATCTGCATATTACTATACATATCGCATTAATAAATCAGGAAAAACAGTTTTTTTGTACTTGCTATCATGGATATATCAATCAGTTAATTATTTCAGGGTCTTATTTGCATACAGATATACACATTTCTTACCTGTTGATCCCTAAGCATTAGAGCAGGTACAGGGACCATTGTTTTGTGTTTCCATATATCGGACCTGTCTGTCTCTCCAGATAGATTTTTGAAAAAACTACTGCTAGATTTTTTTCAATATTTGATTTTACGTACTTGTCAATTCTTATCAACATACCTTTTGTCCTAGTTCATCAATCAGCCCTGTGAACATGACTTTGATTTTTTTTCCACCACTTCTTGGAGTTAAAACTCTCAGAGAAGACTGTCTGCTTAAGTTATCAGTCTTTGGTGTACATGGTGTACCCTCTGCTGTTTTAATTCTTCTCCTAACACTTGGACTATTTGCACTCTAAAGAAATGTAAATTCACAGCTTTAGATTTGGAATTTCTCGGCCATTATCAAGAAAAAATAACAAATACATTTACTACTGTGCAAAATTATGCTTTATGATGTCAATGGGACTGTGCCTTTTGCAAGTCTGGTCCCCTAATAAACATATGTTGAGAGGTTGTAAGAATTTATTAGAAAATATAGTTTGTACATGAAATAAATACACAATCAAAATGAATATATCATAATAGCAATACATTTTTTGACAGGACTTTAACAAGCTGCTCTTACATAAAACTTGTCTAAAGTGCTCTACGGTCACACAAAGATTTTTTTTAAATATAACTTTATGATAACACAAAGATTAATTTTCCTAAACTTACCATGTTACTGCTTTGACTAGACTTTTCGTCGTGTGATATTGCTCTTCTCTTGGTTGCTGGTGATGACGCCGCAGCAGATGCTGGGCTAACTTTCCTTTTGCTTCTAGCTCTAGACGCAGTTGATGTTTCAGCAACTGGGGAAGACCCAACAGAAGACACTGGGCTAGCTTTTCTTTTGCTTCTAGCTCTAGAAGAAGTTGATGTTTCAGAATCTTGCGACGACACTGTTGATGTTGCCTTTTTTTTGCTCCGAGCTCTTGAAGCTGTGGATGTTTTAGCAGCTGGTGATGACACTGCGGCAGCTGCTGGGCTTGGTTTTCTTTTACTTCTAGCCCTAGAGGAATTAGACGCTTCAGAAGCCACTGATGAGGCAATAGATTCAGTGTCAGACAGGGTACTTGGAGTGTCATTTGTGCATGTCGTAGCTTGATTCATTTTTACAGCTGTTTTGCCTTTAGGTTTTTTATTGGGACTTTTTTCCAAGTCATTGGATTTCACTGTTTTTTCATTGTCATATTTAGCACCTACACCTCTTTTCCCTCGAACAGATTTTTCTTGACTACCTAAATCTTTTAACTTTTCTGTACTTTCATTCTCCTTTTTAGAAACTGCACTTTTTTTCCCTTTTATATCTTTTCCCTTACTTTCCAATTCTTCATTTTTTTCTGAAATTTCATTGTCTTTCTTAGCACCTTTTTTCCCTTTCACAATGTTCTCTTTACTTGTACTTGGTTCTACTTCAGTATGAACCACAGACATTCTACCTCTTGTAGATCTTTGACTTGGCTCCTCTGTTTTCTTTCCTTCTACTCCCAAATACTCATCAATCTTTTTCTGGTTTTTATTTGTTTTACCAGGTAGCGGATTTTCATCTTCAGCTTCTTTAACAGTCCTTACTTTAGACCTTCCCCTTTTATTCAAGGAAAGTGGCTCCTCTTTATCCTCAGTAACAACTGGAGATTTGCTTCTTGCCCTTCTTTTTCCTGTTTTACCTCCTTCTTTACTCACATTAGATTCACTTGGAACACCGAGTAAATTCCCATTTTTGTCATCAGAGGTTACATCTTTCTTTGTTTTAGGCTGCGGACTGGGTGTAGGAGCTGCTACAGAGGCAACCACTAGGGTAGCTTTACCTTTGCCTCTTTTAGTTCTAGTATTTCCCATATTAGCAGGAACTTCATTACAACCAATTTCTGTTTCTTTGGTCCCATCTGTACTGTCTTTTGTTTCAGCAGATTCCCCTCCTCGCCTTGAGGACCTTTTCACAGTATCATTCTCTTCAGATGGTTTTTTTTTAGCATTTGGTGAACATGACATTCGTGCAGTTCTCCTTACTATTGTTTGATCCACTTCGTTCATTTTTGTAGTTCCAGGAGCATCACCTGCTCCTTTCTCACATTTTTGTTTACCCCTACTTGACTTTTTACCTGCTGGAGTTTTATCCTGTATATTTGAAGCCTCTGTTTTATCTCCAATTGCTTCATCAGTCTTAATCTCAATAGCTGGTATGTTAACTTTTTTTCTATTCTTAACCTCAATTGTTTTATTCTCTCCATCCTCAATTTTAACATTTTGTTCAATGTTATGTTTGCCCTTTCCTCTCTGTGATCTACTGGAACTTGGTGTTGAAACAGAACTCTCCTCTGCTTTATCTTTTTGCTTATCATTCTTACTTTCTGCAGCACTATCATCAGTTGTTGACAAAGCCTCTGTTTTGGCACCACGAGACACAGCTTTTCCTCTTTTTGGACGTCTTGCTCCTACATCAACTTCATCAGTCCCACTGTCTTCTGTACTTGTAACCACAGTATCTTTATCATCTTTATTTTTACTTGTTTTCACTTTTCTGATAGGCTTTTTAACTTCAGGAACTGTTTGTTGATCCTCATCTGTGTCTTCCTTTTTGCCTCTCCGTGTGCTCCTACCTTTCGGTAGATGTGTCTCCGTTACTTCATCTTTCTTTTTAGCACTAGTTTTATTTTGCATTGATTTTGCAAGTTCACTTTTGACCTCTTCTCTCTACAAGTAAGATAACCTTGATATAGTATTAGTAAACACACTTAGATTTGTTTAATTCAGTATACTTCACAATTTCAGTAAACTACCAGCCACAACTACTTGGATTTTATTGTAACAAAAACACAATACCTCCACTTCCTCATCTGATTCCACATCATAGGCTTGTGTAGGTTCTTCATCTCCATATCTACCTGTGAATGTTTAAACAACCAAAACATTAGTACAACATCAGCAATAAACAGTTGGAAAAAATCTTTCTACAGCAACTTTTTGTTCCCAATAAATTATGAATCATTCTTGGAATATAATAATTTTTTTTCACCCTTAGCAAGTATCAGTGTTTGGCCATATAAACAAAAAAAAGCAAATAAAAGTCATATATTAAATGCACATCTTAGTATTTAAGAAAATTATTCAATCCCATATCTAAGGATAAAGTTATCAATTTTAAATCATGACTAATTTCATTATTGCAATATTTACCTGGCAGAGGTGTTGTTTCTGCTGGCTTGGGTTGGATAAGAGAGGTTTCTTCCTCATTATCAGATTCTTCATCATCTAATCCATAAGCTTGTGTGGCCTAACATGACATGAGAATGTAATAATGCTATGATTCTATTCAACAAAATGTACAATAATAAAAAGAAAGGAAAATCAATCAATAACTCAAATTTGTCTGTACAATATTTTTTTTACCATGAGCCCTTAGATACTTCAAAAGTGAACATTTTTGTCTTTCAAGTTTCCACAGTAGGAAAAAATGCACCCCAGACTCTCTCATAATCATGTTTACCTTTTATAGGTTGCTAACATTTCAAACAGCTATAAATACTACAATATTTAGCACTTAAAATCTAAAAAGTTGATGTGGTTGTTATATTTGTCTGTGAGTAGTATGTGAATTTCAAATATTGGGCAAGAAAAATTTGATTCCACAAAACATATTTTAGTTCTTGATGATGAAGAAATATAATGCAGTATTAGTAAAATGCAAGTTAAGTTTCCATACCATATCATCTTGAAGGTTGGGGGGTTTCCTCTCTGATTTTCCCAGTATTGGACTTCCTTCATCCATGGCTAGTGTGGGTGCATCATGATCTATAAAGTTATCACTGTCACTCGTTTTGTCCTCTTCTGATTCTGCACCATATGGCTGTGTGGCAATATCATCAGAAAACAGAGGCACAGGAGGGAGTTCCTGCATAAAGGCAAACATTAACATTTGTGACTTTTTATACCTAGCCAAAATAACAGAAGATCCTCTTTGAATCAAGCTTAGCCAGGCTGTTTTGCATGAATCCAACAAAACGTGAATGGTAAAAATGATCACTGCTTAAAGATCATCTAATTCATAAAACCAAATTTACAAATTAAAAACCAATTCAAATCATATTAAAAATGGTTTTCAATTGCTTTAGTTGGTTTAATGAATTAAATAATTAATAAAAGTTTGCATTATCTACTTACCTGCTTTTTAAATACTTTCTGTGGCATGTTTGGAACCAAAAATCCATCAGTATCCGTGGCTTGAGTTGGAGCATCATGAAAGGTTGCTTTGCCGTCATTGTTTCTCTCTGTCTCTTCCTCTTCATCTTCACCATAAACTTGTGTTGGAGCATCATCGTCCATGGATACAGTCTCATCCTCATTTAGACCCTTATCAGAATTTTTACAAGGTCGTTGCTCCTCCTTTTCATCTTCTGAAGAAGTTCCCACAACGGTAGCTTCAGAGCCTGTGCTTAGAATTCTGCCTGACTTTAGAGATTCAACTTTAGTCTTGGTTGCTTTTGGCATATCATCTGCCTCAAACACTAAAGTTTCATTGTTTTCAAACACTTGTGTTTCAGCATCATCTTCAACCATGGCTTTCACAGGTGTATCATTCTGTCCTTTGGTTGAACTAGGAGACCCAATCACTTGTGTTGCCTCCTCATCTGCCATGACTACTGTATCACTATCTGCACCATATACTTGTGTGGCTACTTCATCTTCAATATTAGCTTTGCTATGTCTTGGGCTTTGCATGTCATCTGAGACTACTTGAGTTGGAGCTTCATCATCATGGAAGACTTGAGTCGGAGTATCGTCATCATCATTAAAGACTTGCGTTGCTTCATCATCTTTGATAGTTCTTTTCTGTTGGTATTTTCCGTGTAAAATAGGTGAGATTTCTTCCAAGACTTGCGTAGGCTGATCATCACCAAGTACTTGAGTTGCAGCTTCATCTTGTATATTTCTTTGCTGTTTTTCATTTGGTAAAATTGGGGATGTTTCTTCCAAAACTTGAGTAGCCTGGTCATCCATAGCAACTGTTTCAGCATCTTCTACTCTTGATTTTGAGGGACTTTCTTGAACTGCTAAGGTTTCTGCTTCAAACACTTGAGTCTGTGCTTCATCAAACCCTTGTGTTGCAGATTCATAAGGGTTTGGGTCGCTAGAACTGCTATGAGGCTTTTTAAAAGGTATTAGCACTTCATCCTCTTCATCATCATCATCTTGAAATTCATCAAAAGCTAAAGTTGCCCCACATGCAAAATCTGCGGTTTCTGACTCTTCTGTATCTTCTTTGCCCTTCTGTGGGCTTTTCATGGGTAAAGGGTCATCTTCATAAACTTGAGTAGCCTCTTCATCTGGAAAACTAACCCTTTTCTTTGATTTTGGTGCTATAATCTGTTCATCATCTGTTGTATCATCATCAGAGCCAACTCTTTTTGGTGATTCCCTTGGCAATTGATGTCTTTTTGCTTTGATTTCTGCCACAGTTTGTGTGGACTCCACATCAAGGTCATACTGAACAGTGGCTTGGATACCATCAGTACTTGATTTACCTTTTCTTTTTGCTTTAATTTCTGCTGCTGTTTGGGTGGACTCCACGTCAAGGTCATACTGAACAGTGGCTTGGATACCATCAGTACTTGATTTACCTTTTCTTTTTGCTTTGATTTCTGCTGCTGTTTGGGTGGATTCTGTATCCATATCATAAGCTAAAGTTCCCTCAGTTAGTTCCCGTCTTTTTTTCTTAATTTCTTCAGCTGTTTGTGTGGATTCAGCTTCCATGTTGTAAGCTAGTGTGGAATCTTCTAAAGTTTTCCTTTTAGGTGATCTTTTCCTTTTTTTCTTTATTACTGGTGATGCACATCCTTCATCACCTGAACTCATGTCATAAGCTTGAGTGGGAGCTAAATGATCAATCTGTGTAAAAGAAATAAATAATATATGAAAACACATTCATTGTAAATAGTGACAGACTTAAAATATGGACAGAGCCCACATAATTATTTACTCTTTTAAGAAGAATAAATGGAATCCCCACTCCCTCCCTCAAAAAAATATTAGACTGATGTGAAATGTTTCCCTTGTGTCTATTTTCCCGTAAATTGCTGAAAAGAAACAACGCTAACAACAGTAATATATATTCTGAAAATTCAAATTCAAATTCGACACTCACTTTGCCGTTATTGTTGGTTGGTTCTTCAAATGCTTGTGTTGGTGCGTCAAAACAGTCACTTTCATTCACACATTCTGAAAGAACAATCAAAATTGAATCAGTTGAATAACTCATTTAATTTAAGTACCAAGTTTTCCGCTCTACAAAAAGTACTCAATAAAACACCAAGCAATCAAAAGAAAACCTAGGCTTTTTCACAAAGTCCATGAATATCTGTGTTGCTTTTTCATATAGTAAATAGGATAAGAGAAAAGTTGATATTTTAAGTACAATACAACCCTACCTTCATCACTATTGTCTTTATATGCCTGTGTTGCTGCACATGCTTGAGTTGCCAAAAGTGACATCCTTTTTAATTTCTCCCTTTCTTCAGAGTCATCATCAACTCCATCATAGACAAATGTTTCTTCTGCATTGTCACTTTTTTTAAATGGGTCTCCTTCAGAGCCTGATTCTGCAATTTTTGAAATACTTTCCCTCGATTTTTTTGTTTTTGTGGCCACCACTGGTGTCTCTGCTACAATCGAATGTGTTGATGCTGTCTTTATAACATCTAAAAAATATTCCAATAGTCCATCATTAGAAAGGTAAATATATTCCAACCATTGGCAGGCACTTTAGATTTTGTTCCAATTGTAACCTCAATAAATGTGACAGCATATACCCATGATAAAAATTGAATTCAATAATTTCTTGAAATAATTTTATCTGGTTGTCACTAATTGTTATTTTGTGGTTGTGGATTAAAAGGAGGGAAAAAAATGTAAGTTCAAAATAAGCCCCATTCACGAAAAATGTGCATTGTAGCTAACCATAATTATCACAAAAAGAGGAGAATATTTCATATCAGAAAATAAAAACATCTAGAAACATAATTAAAACAAATATATTTAAGCTGTTTTATAAGTTCTTCTGTTTGCCTGAGATTCATAAGATAGAAGGGAGCCACTGTTGCCAAGTTTTATCCATAGCGTTTTGGGTTAGCACGCCCATACTGCAAAGTGCTGACCAACGCAGGCATTGGCAGTTCATTCTGATACCATAACCATGATTATGTAACATGTAGTTACCATTTCTTCCATCCATATAATCTTCATCTTCAGAATCTGGAACATAGTTGTCACGAGTTTTAGATGTCACTGGAGTACTACTGCTAACGGGTTGAATTCTACTATCATCATGGTAGGGCTGGAAAGCAAATTAAGACTAGAATATCAAATTTAATTCAGGAGACATGAAGTGAAACATCTGGTATAATTCTATGAATTGCTGACTTATATCATTTGGTAATGGATCATCTTCAGACAAAGATTTCTCACATTTTACACATTATCATGGACACAGAACTTTTTTATCAAATAAAATGTGTGTATTTTGCTTTAGTTATTTTGCTAAATGTCTGTTTTTTCATGTGTGAGGATAATGACGTAGCAAAGGAATGCTACAAGAGTCTATTATATAACAGCATCGATTCATTTTCCTTAATGAAAAGATTTTTTATAACATTTAGGAGTGAAAAAAAACAAAATAAACAAATCAGTCAATTTATACCTGTGTTGGGCCTAATATATCACTACTTTCTTCTTCACTCTCATTCAATGATTCCTCAATAGTGTTTTTACTGTCCAATATAGATTTGGCTATAGGACTTTCTTTCTTATCCTATTTAAATTAGATACAAGATATAGATAATTAACATAGCTTCAATATGAAAACTTTTATCTATCTGGCATATCAGATCAACAAAATAAGATAGGTACACGTAATTCAAATAGAAATTCAGTGAAACAGGCTTTTAAAGTTATTGACAGAAACTGCAAGTTTTATCCCAGTTTAGCTACAAATATGTGGTAACAGCTCCACATTTAATTAGTTCATCTGTTTCATATTATACATTAGCCAAAAATCTTATGAAGAAAAAAGTCCCAACATGATGAACGTGTGATGTAACTTTTTTCTAAAATTCTAACTTTGAAAGATGACAAATGAATTATATATGCCATACACCAACCTCAACAAATTTGTATTCACATTTTACATCTGCAAACACTATCTCATCGTCATTACGTAGTTCATATCTTATTTCTGGGGACAGGTACATCTGAAATAAATGGATTCATTTACTTACTAACACTTCAATTTGAATATCAGCAAATGTAAGCAAAAAGGTTCACCCTCTTAAAATAAGGCTATTATTATTATTATTCAATTTTTTTAACAACTTTTAGATCATGAGAAGATATTCTCTCATTTTATTTTCCTAATACCTTAATGATAAACTTGTTTCTTATACATGAATATCAATTAGCATCCCGGCTATACGGTAAACAGTTTTAGGGAATTTTTCAAAATACATGTTCCTACCTTGCCTCTTTTAGTTTTGTTTCTACTGCCTTTATCATATAAAAAATGACAACCTCCTCTTATTTCAATGCAAGCATGCTGTTTTGATAGGGCCTGCAAAGGCAATTGACAAAGAAACTTTCATGTAAAAATGTGTAATGCTATAGGGTTCAATGAAAGGAATTAATTTAAAAGAGGTCTATATCCAAACTATTAGTGAAACTTTAAAACATCCACTTTGACTCTCAGTGGACACTTCATGATAAGGATTTATATATTTGTTGCTGAAACATACTTGCCTTCAATGGTATAAGAATATTGCATGACTCTGCTCTTCCAATCACATTATCTCCTGCAAAATCAATGAAGAGTACAAATTCTAACATTCCTGTGATCCATGTGTTTACAGTTTACAATAATTCAGTCAAATTATAATCACTTTAATTACTAACAAACCTTCATGTACTGGAAATAAAGTCTCAGGGAAACCTTTTGTCTTCAAAACTTTCAGGTGGGCAACCTGTAAAAAAAAATACATGTACATAGTGAGAATGTATTTTTCAACTGAGATGCTGAATGCCATGCCTATTTGTTTGGCACCATTCATATTTTTATTGACCATTTTGCTGATACCATAGCTTTCATACAGGAATGAAAAGGATAATGTAATTCAATTTTTGAGGCCATAGACAGGGGTCGAAAATATTTTTTAACAGAGCAGATCAGCAGGATCTGTTCATTCAAAATTGGACCGATCCTGATGAAAATTTACCGATCCTGCAAAATATC
>JAVSBT010032454.1:0-18138 GCA_033118115.1 Pharyngocirrus eroticus
CTAAAATAGGATTAAATACTCCTGTTTAAAGCTAAAATAGGATTAAATACTCCTGTTTAAAGCTAATTCTCAAATGAAACTGTTTCGAAAAGACTAGTGTGCTATGTACATTAATTAAAGATATTTAGATAATTAATCCTTGTATGCTTGTCTACAAATTGCAATCCCAGTCATAGAACAGATTGACTTGACCCTGATTAGCCGATGTCGACCAGTTGGAATTGGTTACTTTTTTACAACCAACAGTCAGGGAAATCAACAATTTAAGGATTAGAGAACATTGCATGTTAATTTCAAACGAATGCTTTATCATTTGCTAGTGCTACCTCAGATCTAAGGCTAACCAATAGGGAACAAAGGAAACATCAAAAGCATGACAGAATTTGAAAGGAAAAGAAAGCTTCTCTTTCATGTTGTTCAGGTTCATCTTTATGATTGTCGTCTAAACTACATTATTATTCATAAAACTGCCAAATAAATTTTATCGTCATTACTTTTGTTATCTATTCAGTTCTGAAGAAGTCGTCTCATTTAGATAGATTACATTTTCCATTTGAAATGTGATAATCAAACAAAACTACACATCTCATCCTTACCTTCATATGTGACAAATCCATCCCCATCAGAATCTGCTTCCTTGATCATGTCCACAATTTCATCATCCGCAAATAAACTCCCTATGGATCCTAGTAAATCTTGCAAATCTTCCACAGAGATGAGTCCATTGCTGTCTTTGTCAAACACACCAAAAGCGGACTTGATCTCGTCTTCTCTGTCTTTTTGCTTCATTTTTGACGCCATCATGGCTACAAACTCTTCCAGTTCGATTGTACCATTGCCTGTAAATATAAATATCAACTTAATTCCAAATAACTTTCCTTCAATATAAAAAGAATCATAGAAAAACTAAGATTGATGATTCAAGTGCATGGCTAAAGCTGTAAACTTTATGTAATCAGAAATATCACTCTATACTATAATATTGAGACAATTTTAAAATACAAAAAAGTTTTTTTAAAGAAATGCACTGCAATCTATTCAGGAATTATTTTTAAAAAAAAAGGAAAATATCAAAAGCTCTTGCCTCTAGATATTTGAATAAATTGATAACAGATTTTGAACTTAAAAGTCACAATTATTGCAATTGGTACTTTGAAGAAAAATGTAAAGTTTGGCTACCATCTTCATCCACAGCATTGATAAGATCTTGCACTTCTGCCTCAGTAGGGTTTTGACCCAATGACCTCATGACATGGCCTAGTTTTTGAGTAGTAATTGTCCCATCACGTTCATTGTCAAAAATGTTAAATGCCTCCTGCAAGTCTAAAGAAAGATATAAAAATGATCAACTCTATTTGTGCCTGTAGCAAATTGCTTTTTGAATTAATACTAGTAATGTTGGAACCCTCCTTACAATATCATGCACTGGTTCACAAATGTCCAAAAGATACTTTCTGAATGAATATAAATTCTTCAAGGCTTTTTGACAATTCAGAGCTATTTCAAATAAAAAAAATGTGATAAGCAGATACATATCACATCATTACAATTAACCTGCTCAGTCATTTTTTTCTGTAGACAAATGTGATTTTTTTTGAAGACTTAAGGGGGGGGGGGACTGATGAGTATTTTATTTTTTTGCTTTGTTATTTAAAGGCAGTGAGAACAACAACAAAACATGCTGTAGATGACTTTATTGAAACAACTGTTCATAGATATCATATCCTGTGTGAAAATTTACCTGAAATGTCTTGTGGCTTGAAATTATAATTGTCCCATTCAACATCTTCTTCTCCAACTGCCTATCAAATTGAGGAAGTGAAATTGAGTTTATAGCGATCTTATAATGAGTACAGGTGCAGTTGTGTTTTATTCAATGTTCTATTATGATTCAAAGTATTCCAAGCATATGATAATATGCAAAATTTGTAGGATACATTTTTTCTACCAGAAATCAACTATCGAAAATGTGATTATGCTCTTCAATTCAACATAAACAACAAATCTGGTCAGTTATTAAATATAAAATTAATCATGAGTAATACATTAAAAGCCATAGCACATAGATCTAAGTAAAGAGAGCAGTAGAATAAATGGTGCAAACGTCTTAATGCACTTTAATAAAATTGGATGCAGGGCACCATTTCAATGATCCTTTTTTAAATCCTTTTGTGTAAAGGGGGCAGATGTGCTATGGAAGCTTAAGTCAATTTTTCACACACATAAGGCTGTAGCACACTGGCTCTGTTAGAGCAGTGGAGAGAGAGAGGAAAGGATTAATGAGGAGAAAATCACAGATCATGGGGGTCAGCCAAATCCATTTATATCATGCATGTTAATTGTTTTATACATTGGTGGAATTATTTTCGCCCATATAAATTCTGAGTCATGAAAAGTGAATAGATTTGGCTGACCCCCATGATTTGTGATTTTTGGATCCTCATTTATCCTTTCATCACTCTTACCACTGCTCCAACAGAACCAGTGTGTTACGGCTTACACATGCATATAAAGCTCCCCTGTTAAACCATGACTTTAAATTTTGTTTCATTCACCCATACTGCTTTAGATACACATCATGTCCCTTTTTTGGAAGAAAAGGATCATCCTTCTGGTTTCATTAAAATTATGAATTAACATATCATTATTAATAACAAATTCATGTGATTCAAAATGACAAATATTAGAAAAAAATCAAAGAATTCACTCCTACCTTATGCCCTTCCATTTTGAGTAATATTGGTAAAATTCTGAGAGTGGTGTCACTAGCACTATTCAGTATTGTATGTTTCTTTGCACAGCCAAGGCAGCTATTTATAAATTTGATTCATATGATATCTTTAGTGTTTGAATTCAAATGACAGATCAACAAATATCCGATACTATTTACATATATCTTTCAAGGCTTATATTTCTGAGTCTTCATAAATACATCAAAACCAATAATTCCTGCATTGATAAAATACAAGTTCTAGATAAGAAATGGATCAGCTATTGAACTACATGGTATTGCAAGTTTCCTTGTTATATGTATATGGGGATATTAAAATGAAAATCTTTTACACTCTCTTTGGTGAAGTTTATGTGAAATGATTATGACTTGGCTTATCAGATAATCTCCTTTAAACACGATACTTTTTCAAATTGATTTTCAATGACCATCAAAACCGATAAAGCTGTATGATATATAAAGTCAACAATGATATTCAGGCAATTTGCCAGAAATAACTCCTTTGAAGGTGTGTTTTTTTGCTTGATTTTTATGGTACCCTAAAATGTATATTATTTGCATTTATGCTAATGTGGATTAAGCATGCATCTTCAGAGAGTTTTTATGTCTGATCCAAAGGAATATATATATATAGATAACAATTAAGGACTCAATATATTTTGATTACAACAAATTGAGTGAAAAAAAATGTATACTTTTTCATTGAAAAATCTTTTTTAAAACGTTAACCAAATTTTCAATTCCTAGTTGTGATAGAGCACACATATGTCTATGTAGCCAAATACATTGTTAAAAACTATGATTATTTTTTCTGTAATAACAAACTTTTAGATGTTACCCTCTACAAAAATGCACTAGGGGCAGGGCATTCTCTTAAAAATATTTTAATTAAATTGTTCGACATTATTAAAATCAAAACAAGATCAAGATCATTTTTGATCAAGAAAGTTCAGCAATTTTGAATGGATCATCCTGTTTCGCCAAGTTGAAATAAAATGATAACTTTAATATACTTTTATTATGAGTAATGTTGAACATAATTATGACATCAAATACATTATCATTTATTGTGCATCTGAAGCTCAATTTTTTTATCTTTCTTTTTTAACCACTAGGGGGCACAACCTTTTCTCTTCACTGTCAAGACATCTAGGAATAAGATCATTGCTGCCCCTTGTGGAGATAACAAGAATTAAAGAGAACACAAATGCAGGCTATGACTGTAAATTGTCACAATAAGAGAACTATTTAACATCTACTGTAAACAGTACATACAGCACTTTAATGAAAACGGTGTAAGTTCAAGTGTAACCCAGCACGATCAGACAACTTTATTCAAGTTGATATAAAATCAAGTCCAAATATGGAATTTCATTCTATTAGCTAATTTTCTCCTGACATTAATTACATAAATGTAACATAATCATGGAAATTAGCTACTAAAATGAAAAAAACTCGCCATATTAGGAGTTTTACCTCAAACCCAATTATGGGTTAATTTTCATCTTAGAAAGAACATTTGCCAGGACCTAAGATTCCTCTAAAGTTTAAAAGATATGCATTTTATTTGACAATAAAAGGTCGGGATGCTAAGAATTGACATAGTTTACAATGAATGGTGCCTCAGAGAATCTTTCTTTTGGTTTAAACAATTAAATGTATTTGACATTTGTGAGCCTGATTATCAATTCAATTTCATTTCATGTTCTCATGATTATGAAACTTGATATCTATAAAACTATAGTATATACATGTTATACCATGACACTTCCCCTTTTCATAGTAAGACCTAACATTTGAACAAGGAAATGCAATGAAAGACTTATATAATTTCAGCATTGCTTTAAACAAATGAAACTTTTGTGGTCAAGAATATCAATGAGTTATAAAATTACTTCATGTCAGAGATTAAATTGAGACCACACATAATTCTGCAGTCTAATATGATGCTTGGCACATCTGTTGTTTAAAGCAATGCTGAAATTATATATAATTCATGTCCCTAGAGAACATCATAAAAGCAGTTGAATCAGTCAATAGGGAGGGTAGGAATTTCTCTCTCTGATATTCACGGAGAGTACCTGTGCAGCTCAACATTCCATGAGGCCCTTCCTATTTTATGTGGTTTCTCTACACTTTTCAAAAACAGATACATCTATAGAAATTATCTATGCTCCTATTTCTTTCAATTCTATTTTTCATTGAAAGTTAAAAATCAAACCTTTCAAAAAGACTAATAGGGTTCAACAAAAGGATTATTTTGCACTGTCACAGTTCCGCAATGAAAATCCATTGTCCCATCTTATCTTCACTGTGGACATTTCTTCACACCTGGGACAATAGGAGAAAAAATCTCTGCCTTGACCATCTGGGGGTCCCAGACCTACGAGCATGCCCTTATGCCACAAGCACCTAAAAAACCCTAAAATTTCCTATGTATTGACATTTCACCTGAATAGGCATTTTTCCTCTATTATCCCACTTTAACCCCAGCCCCAAAGTTAGTGTTGAAATAGAGGTTTGACTGTGTGTACAAGACACTAGCACACACTCTATCCATAACTTTATTTTTAAAAGGAAATAGAAACCATATTAAATATGCAATGATCTCTCTGTGTTGCTCACTGGCTGTGTGCTTCACGTGTGGGAGTCTCGCAGATCTTTCAATCATTGTTTTGAAAGCAACAAGAACATTACAGTTGATAAAGTCGAATATTTTTCTTCAGAAGGAAATTTTTCATGAGGAAATCTTACCTCATTACGTTTCACCCTCAACAAGAGGGCTTGATCACATAAACGGTCATCTGATTAATTTTGATTATTAATTTAAGAAAAATAATCTACTGTCATGTTTATTGTAACAAATGATATCTTTGGTAATAACATTACAGTTGTTGCCCCATCATCAGAAAGAGCATGGAGGGATAGAGAGTGATTTGCTTATGCATTGATTTTTTTTGTCAAAATTTTTGGTAAGTATTATAATGCTTTTTTTATGACCTTGAAAGAATTTGATGAATTGCAATATAAAATTAAAAATCTTTGTTCACTCGTCAGTGTAGTTATATATTTTTATGCATATTGTATAATGTGAACATAAAAAGGATAATTCTATGTTTTCAAAGCATGAATTCATAAGTGAATACAATTATCATTAGATAAACATTTTGAAAAATATATCAAAAGGCTAAACTTTGAACAGTAAGTTATAGAGATATTTAAAAAAATTGAAGGAGTTGATTCTTTTTTTTTTTACATGTCAATTTTTTTTGATTTTTTAAAATATTTTGTATAAGGGGAACTTGGCCTTTCATTGATACAGATAGGTACACAATGAAGTGCTGAAACCAAAAATATATAATTTAACTGATCAAAAATGAGTACTGAAAGTAGCAAATGAGCTCCAAACTCAAATTGTTGGTAACAAAGTTGAGCCTGTTTCGCCACCTTAAAGAAAAAAAAATATAAAAGTATAATTTCTTGCATAGTTTATTGATGGTACAAATAGTGCTAAGGTTTTCATTTGACTTCTAAAAGGGTCACTCACAACTACCTTTGAAGCTAGACTCCTTCATGGTGTACTTTTGTTTTGTTGAGTTTTGAATCATTTTGATACAGATCTATATTTCTTAAATAAACTTAAAAACCCTACTGATTTCAAAATCAATGTTGATTTTTTTTCTTATGATTATGTAATTTATTTTTATTATCCAAATGTAAATGGAAAAGGCATGAAGATGTTAAATGTTTTAATGTTTGCACCTTATTGTTAACATTTTGAAACTCTATTTAACAGTAGAGACATACATGCATGTTTTGGTATAATCACCCAACTCATTTCCAAATAACATCAATTAAGTAAATATATCTAAAAAGTATCACTATCACATTCTAGTGGCAAATATGTTATTGGTTCCAAGATCCATATGGAGAAAAAATTATTCAACTTTGGAACAATAGTATTTCTTAGGAAATTTCTTACCTCGAAAACGAGGCTTATAAGACAATAAGGATCATTCACGTGATCAAGGCCTTTAGTGAAGACAGAAACGTCGTTTTCGAGGTAAGAAATTTCCTAAGAAATACTATTGTTCCAAAGTTGAATAATTTTTTCTCCATTATCACTTTCTAGTTAAAAACATTTTAAATAGAAGCTTCTATATTATATATACATGTTCTACTATTCCATCTAAAATATTGATTGTAAATGGTTGAATCAACATTTTTGGTTTTCATTGATTCAAGAGTATAATTTCTAACATAATATTACACCAAAAAAGTAAATATGAGTACTAAAGGATAACATACTACATACTACAGTGGGCGCGTATCCCGAAGGTCGTGGGTTCGAATCCCGCACAAGGTCGACAGAAAAAAAATTCTGTTGACTTTCTGCAGTATAGGCTCAACACCCTGATGATGAATATGTAATAATTATAACATACTACGTTAACAATCTCTCCTCCATGTTGGTTATTCATATTTCTAATGATAAACCTACCTTGCCTCCAATTTCACCTGGAGGCTGATAGGAAATTATACCCCACACACAGTTAAAGGGGCGTGTTACATTTTTGGCTTAAGGACATCTTTAGCCACAGTTTGATGTCACTCAAATTTAATTGAATTTTATTTAACACATAAAAAAAAACAGGGGAAAAAAATGAAATTTAAAAAAATATTCAAGCCACATGGAATGCTTATAGCTTTAACATTGTATTTTATATGAATATAGCTCTTTTCACCAGAGGCCCATCAACCACTGATGGGCTGTCAGAGGCCGGATGAACAAAATGACAATGGACTGTTAATGGCTGCGGACAATGGACCAACGATGATGCCACTTGCGGTCCATCATTGGTCCTTCAATGGACCAATATAGTAATTCATCCGTGGGCCACTGGTTGGCTGCCAGAGGACCGTCAGCCATCGGTTGGCCGCCAGTGGCCACGTGAGCAAAATGACAATGGATCATCAGTGGCTGCTGTTGATGGACCAATGATGTGCCACTGGCGGTCCATCATTGGTCCTTCAATGGCTTGCTTGTGGGGATAAGATCTCTGAATTAAAATGATGTCTACTTAATTAACATGAGGAGCTCCAAATTAGACTTGTGTTTTTTGTTGTTATAGGCCTGAACACTTACTTAAAAAGTGTGACCCCCTCTTGCATGATCTTGCATCTTTGTTTCATTTGTTCACTGTAGGATGTGGGTTGATGCCTTCCACTCTCTCTGGCTATCATTACATTCTAACTTTATTACCACTGTGTCCTGTTGTACTATGATTAATAATGTACATTCACTCTCTTTTCTTCCAGGAAGAACACACTTAGATCTTTTGTATCCAATCCTTTGCAAAAAAGGTGATCTAGATAAGAGTTGTAAAATGGGTTTAATACATAACATCCGAAATTATGGAAAGACAACCAGTTTCAAAGGGATTGCTCGATGTGCAAAAGCTCCCACAAAGACTCAAAGAGTCATATGGTTTATTGGGGCTATTTTTGGGATAGGTTATGGCACTTTTATTGTCTACAGAATGATCAGCTTATATTTGAATTATGACACAACAGTAAAAATGCATGAAGTTCGCACAGATGATATTCCATTCCCTGATGTAACTGTATGTAACCTCAATACACCATCAGATGAGATCCTACCTGGCTTTGATCAGACCCTTGATACTTTCTTGGAAAATGTAGACAGCATGTTACATGCTTCAAGTATTGATTACGATTATTATATAGATACAATAGCAGATTTAAAAACTAAAAGGGGTTTTCTCCAAAATAGACATTTTGATGAGAATTTCGATGAGGAGATGGTGGCCTCTTGTCATTATTTTACTAAAGATGGCAGTTTTGTTGACTGTAAATATGGAAATGGGTACCGGTATGTTTTCAACTCCCTATTAGCATCAACTTGTGTGACTTTTAGTGTCATCCATGATAACTTTACTGCAGAAGAAAACAAAAAGAGGATAAATAATATCATGGCACTTAAGGTAGAATTTTTCTTGTCTGACTTTTCTGAGGTAAGCATTGAAAATTTGTGGGTTGGGCAAGGCTCCACCAATGCAAAAGGTGTAGCCACAGTTCTCCACCAACCTGGTACTATACATCCATTTCACACAGGCGGATCTCGCGCTGGACCTGGCTTTGAAACCTCCCAGACCTATGACACAACATTGCGGACAATCCTAGGTCCACCTTATGGTAAAGCATGCACAGATGATGAATTTTTACATCCTGAATTGGCAACTGGAGTGCGTTATTCTGAAATAGCATGCATTGAGCTATCATGTCAAAAAACTATAGCAGAAACTTGTGGTTGCATGAATTCATGGTTCATGTTTTCTGAAAAACTTTTTGAAACATATGATTTCTGTGGAAAAATCTATGACGAAGATATCAAGCAAACCTTAGATGATCTTGAATGCCTAAATGGAAATCCATGTAATTTTGAAAATATCACATGTAACCCTGCCTGCCAAGTGTACAAATTCGATGCAGATTTTGCAACAGCTCCGTGGCCCCATGAGAGTTTCCAAAAGGCTCTTTACAATGATCTAATTAGGGATAAATATTATGAAGAAAAATTCAGTATCTATAGTGAAATATTTGAAGAAATGGAAACCAACAAAACAAGTGCATTTAAGAAATTGAGAGAAACCGATTTGTTCAGAAGGAACTTTTTGAGTCTCAATATCCAGCCAAAAAATTACAAAACTCTAAGCATTATGAAAGATGTCCCTTCAATCACTATCTTTGCTTTGACTGGCATACTAGGGGGAACTCTTAATCTTTGGATGGGGATATCATTTATTCTTGTCATTGAACTTTTTGATTTAGTTATCATGACGTTCACCGACAAGAAAGATAAACCAACTCTCACAGCTGTAAAACCTATATCTCCTAATCACCTGGAAGAAGAAAAAAAGATTGGCTATAACAAGGACAGCAAATAAGCATACCAGGCCAGGTTTAATACCCTGATGATTAATATAACAAATAAGCATACCAATAGCATATCTTGTGAGGTTTCATACAAGGTAGACAAAAGTATATTACTTTTGGTCTCAGGCCACCCAATATTCCATATGAGCCAGTAGTTTCTGATTGTTGGTGTCCCAGGATAATCGTTTTCCTCTACTTCCAAGGGTGTTTAGACATTAATTAGTTGTAAAAGACTAGGAAAGTTGAATCAAAAGACACAAAACAGTTGATTTTGAATCTGGGACATTGGAAAAGAAATCTTACTATACCTCTGCATTATGGGTCCATTTTGTATCTCCCTAAACTCACTTTTTAAGTATTTTTTTATGTTCATAGAATATCAAAAACTGATAAAAATATGACAATAAAATGTTTTAGTAAAGTTTGATCAATTAGTGATCACATGATCAAGGCCTTGTACTATTCCAAAAATAAATTGTGATTAGGCCAAAAATGTGTATTGAAAATACAGATAAGCTTCGATTTAAAATTACAAAATTGTTTGTAACAGAGTGTAAAAACCTTCTATTTGTACAAAAAAACATACACAGGTTATATGTATTTCCCTTTGTTTCAATATAATATTTATTCATTTAAAGTGTAAGTTAATATATACCTATATAAAATTATGTCAAATTTGTAACATTTCATTAAATAGGTTAATTTATCAATTAGTTCAATGTAAATATGGTATCATGAATCTGGTGTAAAAACAGGGTAAAGAAAGTCTATATACATGTATACAGAAAATCATACACAGGTTGCATGTTTTGCCCTTTGTTTCACTACATAATTTATTCATTTACTATTATATTTATATTAATATTCATAGGTCAAATTTGTCACATATCATTGAATTTGTTCAATTATTTCAAAGCATATTTCAAAGCATAATAATTTTTACACCAGATCCAAGATACCACATAATTATTATGTGGTATCTTGGATCTGGTGTAAACATTTTACTAAAAATGGAACAAAAAACTAAAACAGGTTATACGTTTTGTGCTTGTTTCAATATTTATTCATTGTAATTGAGAGTAAATATCTGTAGGTCAAATTTGTCACATATCATTTGATTTTGAACAAAAAGTTCAATATGCTTATTTTGTAAAAAGCTATCCTTATTTTCATATATGCACAGGTTAATATTTAATTTGCTTGGAAATTATTGTTTCTATAGTACCAATGAAATTATTAATGTAATAGATGTTTACTTCATCAATAAAGAACCAATTAATTTAATTTATATCATGATTAAAATATTCTTAAATGGACCAACGTCCCTGGTAACATATGATGAAAATATATAAAATATTGACTTGACTTTCCTTGACAGATACATTAATTAGCTCTATAATAGAAGACACATAGAACTATGGTTGATGTTATTAATGTTATATCTAAATCAATGACATTGTTTTGTTCTGTGCCTTTTAATTTGACACAAATTTGATTTTTTTAATGGAGGTTTTAAGTTTCATTTTCGCACATTGTGATTTAATAGAAAATCAAACTCATAGAGGCTGCAGTTAGACACTCACACACTTTCAGAATCAATTCGGAAACTTTTTTAACAATGATATTGGCCATATTTACCATGGTTAAATACACTTTTGGAATCTTTACATCCAAGTTGTAAAAAAAAGGTTCTCAGATCGATTAAAAGATTGTCTTTCCACGGCCATTTACAAGTAATTGTTTTTTCAAAGGCACCCCTGGGGCATAAGAAGTTGAAGAGTGGACAATTTCATTAAATTTTGCATTAGTAATTATGAGAAAAAATATGGAAAATTCTTACATTAATTCTAAAGTTTGAATACAACTTTATTGTTTGTATTCCAAAACACATTAGTCTCCTCAAAACCACACCTTAGAAACTAATCCATGGATTCCATTTATACATAATGTTAAATTGCTTTTTTATCATCTTCATCATTACTGTATTGATTACCTCTTAGTAATAATAAGCAAATGTGTAAGAAATCATGTCCGTGCATCTGTGGTGATGTAACATAAACAAACAGACAAAAAAAATGCAAATCTGCCCATTACTGCTAATAAATCCCATCTTGTGATTAAACTATCAAGTACATGATTGTGGCTATACAAGAAATTAATAGACAAATACCTTTTTTTGTAAAAGCTCAGTATTTACATGAATATACTGCTTTGGAACTTCATTCAAGGTATATTTAGATTCCATAAATATGTTGATACTTTCTTTCTGTTTCAATTATGGTTATGTACACCTATGATTGAAAGCAAAAACCCAGTGCTAATATGTAAATATTTGTGCCGGAGGCATTTTATATTTGACCGTTTACATGTTTCAGTCAGAAAGCTATTCATTGCACACCAAAAAAAAGAGGATTTATTGAAAGTCTTTCCTATGTTATAATTAGGAAAAAAAATCATGGATAATGCAATATTATGCTATCTGGAAATTCTCTTTCAATATATTTACCACATGTTTTCAGAGTGAAATTGATTTTTCTTCGCCCAAAACCCAAATCCTTAGAATAATTTTCCAAGAGTATTTTTCTTTTTGTCAATATATGACTTGATAATCTTGCAACTCAGATCAATGCCAGTGTTTCCAATGTGGAAGGTACCTTTGCCTGAAAGCATTTTTTCCCCCAGTTTTAATTATCTTTTTTATGTGCTCTTTATCATGGGTTGAAAAGGTGGACAGCATAAATTTATTTTATTTTATATCCTTATTGATCCATAACTTACAATAAACCTTAAAGATGATGTCGCACAAATTAGAATAGATAATTTGAAATGATTTGCCATGCATCTTTTTTAGAGTTTTATGGCATAATAAGTTACTTTCTTATTGAATAGGTAAATTTGATCAAGGGGTAGCTGAAAAGTTCAGGTTTTGTTTCTTTCTATAACTAATTATTTTCACTTACATTTTAGACCAATAAAAGTATATTCTTGGTGTCAGTACTATGTGGAGATATTTAACTAATCCATCTATGATTGTTTTAGTTAATTATTCACTCAACATACCATTTAATTTATTCATACAACTACATGTATGTGCAAAAAAAAAATCATGAACCTTTTTTAATGTATTTACACAATATAATCACAATCACATCGATAAACCCCATACACGCCAATAAATAAATGAATACACTGTTTGTTTTCAATGATAAAAGAAATGGGGGAAAAATTATATATAATAAATTGTGAACTTTAGGATATAATGGGATGCATATGGACACACTAAGTCTTGGCAAGGAGTGAACATTAAAGGATTCACATCATTACACATCATGTAAGCTCATCTGTGCATTATACTAGATAAATAAATAACTTAAACTTTAAGGATGCACTATAAAAATTCTTTCAGGCATAGTGCATCCACAAAGTTTTAATTAATTAATTTATGTGCCCATGGTATCCATTGTATACTACTCACATGGTGTTATGCATAACTTTATTCAAATCTGATCCATAGCTTGAATTCCATATCGGCTAGTAATACTGAATTAAAGATGAATCGAGTCAGTACACCTTTCTTTAAAAAAAGGCAGACTCTTTAGTGAGGGGGGGGGGGCTCAAAAAGTTTAGTTCAATTATTCTTATAAGCCCAAATGTTTACTGGATTGGCAGACCGGATCTCAGCCGACCCAGGCTGAAAAATACTGGACTCAGAGCGGTAGTAAATTGCTCCCTTTTGTGTTTTTGAAGTCAACATATTTAGTTGATGAATTTAAAATTATCATGGTGTAGGAGAACATTGCTTGGTACGATGGCACCAAGAACCCCAAATCTTTAGTGCTATTTGTCGTTTCAAGGTGAATTCTAGATTTCAAGGCCCGAAATTATAGTATAATTTTTAAGAGTGACAATGGCGGTGGTTTGACACACCTTTTCCAATCAGTTCAAGTGGATTAGAATAGGTTTGTCTAACCACAGCCTATAAGACCTTTACAATTGTTACATGATAGCAAAGTTTTGTGCAATCATAAGGAATAAAACACAAACACATATTTTTATGTATATCTTTATTTACAAAAACTTTTCACTATGCATAGTTCTTATGTTACTGGTTGTCCTTTTTCCCTAAATCACATAAGAAAGTGAATCTTGTGGTACAACAATGTTACTAGTATAAAGAATTATAATGATCATAGTTTACTCTGGTACGCCATTAAAAACAGTGTCTGCAAATCAACATTGTTAATTATTTTTATTTCAAAACATTTTTTCTTCCTTTTATATTTACTGTTGTTAAAAAAAAAGTATAAGTTATCAGGGATTAATTTGAATCATTCTTTTTCCCACCATTAGCCTGTTGCTTCAAGTCTATACTTGTCCCACCTTGGAAGACATACTTTATCTACTTCATAATATTGTCTGAGCAGGCTACTTCTTGGATAAAGGTGATCCGATTTTTATTCTTTGTAACTTGGCAACCTCATAATTTGTATTAATTCATTGGGAACATATCAATTAGCATATAACTGAAAAGGTTAATTTAGAGTTTTAGACATTTAATTAAAGCTAACCTACAACCTGGGCACTGAACTCAAAAACAAAAGGGTGAAGTCCCTTCAAATAAACTGACCAACACATGTTATAAAGTGAGAAAAAAAGGCTTGGTTTCTTATTAATATTCTTTCAAAACCATACTAAATGGTCTGTGTTCAAGTAACTAGTTACATCATTCAATACTACAACCAGATTCATTCTTCAAAAGGCACAAGTCACAGTCCAATAAAACAAATGCATGCATTTTGACTTGCAATATCCACACAGACAGAAAGACACATTAAATATCAAGAAAGAAACACAACAAATCAATTTACTACAAGATTTTTTACATCCATATGTCAACATGGATTCCTACAAAATAGTCCAGGAACAAAAGATAACATTGGAAGAATTTCACCTATGAATGAATAAAACCTTAACAATTTATCTCAAAACGGCAATGTTCGTAGAGAAATAATCCAAAAAGAAATCTGCCTTGCCTTTTAGTTATCGTTTACTTATTAATAAGGAGAATCCTATCATCAATTTATTGTTAAACAAATCATTAAGGTGATAATAATATACCTGGTTAATAATTAAAGGAAAGATATAAAAGTGTACCAGGACCCTAGAGAATCGATCCTAAATATCTGCGAGGATTATGGCTTTACAACAGGACACCTTCCTTTCTTGATCTCACATGATGTTTTTTTTTAATTAGATTTAAAATCAACATGACCTGGTCTGTGCCAAATCACTTGGTGACGGCACAGGTTACATGTTCATTACAAAACATCTATACACTTTTTATACAAAGCACTAATTATGTAAAAAATATTTCCTACATTCTGTACACAAAGAGCTTTTCATTTAACTTCTCAGTGGCCTTGCTATCAACAATTCTATAGAAATGCAAGCACCAATTAATAAACTCTTATTATCTTTGGAAATCTTTGATCCAAGATGGCCTCTTTAGATGTGTACATTGCAAATGATAAAAGCAGCTTAATGTTTCATATATTTTAAAATGCACACAGCCCTTGTCTGTATTTTTCAATTCAGGGGAATTCCAAACAAATATATCATTTTAACAAAAAAAAAAGGCTGACTGAAACTACAGCATGTATTGCACTCCTGGAGGATGTGATGTTTTACTGTATAATTAAGTATGAACTAGACAATCTTCAGTAACCCTTAATACTTTTGTTAGGAGTAAAGGGCATCTAAAAATCTGTCAAAACAAAAACCTAATAACCTGCAATATCAATATTTGTTCTTCAGCACCAAAGTGGATTCAATACACCAGGGTAGCTGAAATTTTGTCACAAAATTTACTGAAAAGCATTGTACTACCCCTATAACCCATCTCATTAAGATTGAAAATTATCACAAATAGAAGAGTTGAAATGATAACAATCAGACAGTTGCCTATGGCTCCATCTAATGGCCAAAAGGTTGGACTGTTGATCAAGGTTATAGAAGCAGTAAAAAAATCTCTTATAGACCGTATACTGCGAAATATTGTACAAATATATCAATTTGTTACTCAACAAAACAAATAAAACCAAAAGTGGTGAACTACTGAGGTTGTATGGCTCTTGTCTAGAGCTAAAGGACTAGCATAAGTGGCAAAGAGGTGGGAGAGGTTGCAAACTACATGTACACCTTGTGTTTTACAATGCATATACAACCAAGGAAATGTAGAAATACAGGTTTGGTAATACTTCCTCTTGAATACACAACCCCCCTTTTCCAAAACGTTATCTGTATCAAAGACTAGGGTAACTGTTCAAGCCATATAAATAAACAAATTAATATTATCTTCATCCCTCCTCATGTATTTATGTTCAATCAGCCATTCTATTTGCTCTTTGATCATTTTCTTTGAAGGTAAGAACATGTTTTTAAGAATTTCTACAAGTTCAGTCTGCAAGGCAGCATTTGTGATCCTTTTCCTCATCTTCATAATTTTCACTATAGCTTCCTGTGAAAAATAGAACAAATTATTTTAAAAATTGTATCTTGTCCAAGAAATATTTGCTTACCAGTGTGACAATTGGTCTCTCTATGAATTATTAATTAGAAATAAAAATAGATCAATAGAATTCAACATCTTAATTCTTAGTTCATGATTATTCCATGATCTTACCTGTACTCTTAGTATTCTTAACTGCACAATGCCTTCGTTGTCTTCTTCTTTACTTCTTTCTGTTGACAATTGAAGTCTTCCTATAAGGTTAATCTTGCCTCTCTTCTGTACCTTGCCATTTTTGCTGTTGAACCACATAACAAAAAAGAACATAAAATCATGTGCCCCTCAATTGTGCCCCAACTATTGATTTACGGGGCATTCTGACATAATGACCTATGTGTAGACTTACAAAAAAACTGAAAAGCCTGTTCAAAATTAACAATCAAATCTACTTGTATGCATATCACTTTTATCTAGTAATCAATTTGAAACTGTTGGAAACTTACACAAGGCCAAATTCTTGATTCACCCAGAAGATTGAGCCATCAGTGATATCTTTTGGTGTTTTAATTTCTGGTGAGCCAACCAATACTTGACGTTTTATTTTAGGGAACTGTATAAGAGACTGAAAATAGGAAAAGGGAAGGCAAACATTAAACATTTTTTTAGATTTTCTTCCTCCAAAGTGTGCAATATGATATATATAGAGTAAATATAATAAAGAATTATTTCCGCCTGATTGTAAAATCAGCATTTTTTTAAAACAGAAATTGTCAAAAAAATTCTTCTACTTCAATAATCAAAATACCATCAAGAGATTGACAGATTGTAGATACAAGTTTCAATTACTGAAAAGTTAAATTTCCAGCAAAATTGGCGCAAAAAGCAAATACATGAGTATTATCCAAAGCGTCGATATTTCTTAAGTTTGCAAAACTGTCCTAGTTTGGGTAGTAAACAAATAATTATCTAGATATATAAATTAATTCAACAACAAATATGACTGCATACTGGTCCAAAACTTACCCATAAAGTACGCCTTAACTCTGTGTCTGGTAGTTCAGTGGCTAATCTTAGACTTTCATATGAAATTTGGTCCTTTGATCTTTGATTCCATGCAAATAACACAGCCATTTGAAAAGTAGTCACTTCTAAATCAAACTTTCCAATATCATTCACAAAAGTAATCTGTAATAAATCAAAATTTACTATAATCTTTCACTTCATGCAATAATGTATCTACTATCTCATCTGATTTTCCTCTATCTGTAGTAGTAATTTAGGTTACTGTGATAATTTTTCAATCCATTTCAAACTCTGAATTATTCCTATCTGTCTATAAATAAAATAGAAAACACAGTATCTTCAACCAACAATATGTATTTCTTAGACTTCTAGCAAAAATAACAGGAAACACTGTCACACAGAGCAAACTGCTACATACATTTATGACAACAAATTACTTACAATTCCATTAGACATAAGATGGTGCCACTGTAATTTTCTCCCACTGTGTTTCTGTTTATAGAATTCTTCTACTTGTGGGATGTAGTCTTCAAGTTCCATTGGTAAAGTCACTGCTACTCTATCACTACTTCTAGCCCAGGCACCAGCATTAAGAATTTTGATATTGATTGAGTCTAAAAGACACAAAATCAATGAATATAGTTATACATTATACAAGAATGTAGGCTATATATATATATATCTATTATGGCAAGACCTGTATCAACTTTAAAGATAGTAAAGCAGAAATTTTGAGTGCCAACAAATTATATCAAGACTAATCCAAGGAAAGCTTTCAATCTACATAATGTTTAGGCAAGAATGTGCAGAACTCTTTCCTGTTGATGTTTAATTCTACCCTTATGATAAATATGTTATATTTGAAATATTGCTTTCAGGATTTATTTATTCATATAATTATTTCCGCCATTATAGTTTG
>JAVSBT010032565.1:0-18135 GCA_033118115.1 Pharyngocirrus eroticus
CTTAGTCCCATGTCAAAGCTGTTTTTTAATCTTTTTGGACAGTCTGTGAAGTTTTGTAAACATTTGTTAACTTTAAAATGTAATTACCTTACATGTTAGAAGTCTTTTTACTTGATATAAGGTGAAATGTAGTATTTGAATTTTTTTTCAGGTCATGACATATTGTTGCATAATAGGTTTTTTCCCACAGCACAATTCATCTTCATATTTTGATAAAACTTTCTAGATTACATTAATGATTCTGCTTCATCTCCTAGTTTCTTGCCCTGTCTACATATTGACAACATTTCGGCTCTCTAAAGTGTTTTTGAAATTATATAATGCTGCATACACACACACACCCTCCGGAGGTGGCCATCTAGATTTTCTATGGCATTTGGTAACTATAGTGACGAAAAAAACATAAAAATCTCTGATTGTACCCCATATCACAATTTTTGAGTGGTTACCTCATTCAAAAATGCTCTATTTCAGAAAAAGGTATTTTCACAACCCCCCCACCACAATTAATAAAAAACACTTTTCAGTAAAAAATAAGAGGTGTCGAAGTTTCAAACTTTCAGAACATATGAAAAACAAGTTTTAGTTTTATGTAAAACAAAAAAACAGTATTCAATACTTTATACAAAAATGATGATTTTGATGCCCCTTAATTTGGTCCTCCCTTTTCACTAATGTTTTTTTGACTGTTACCTATGCTAGGGAATTTGAGGTAGGTTGTGTTCTATGGAAATGTTACAAGTTGATAAAACACTTGAAGTTAAACTACACACCCAAAAACTGCAGGTTTTTGATCCAGACTGACTGTGTCTGATCTTGAGTATACCAAACCCACTCTTATCCATTGAAAATGAAACCTAAACAATTTGAAGAGGCATGCATAAGACAACTCTACTTTATTGCTTTGCATGTCATCAAAACTTTAAAGTACTGTCCATTGACACATATATTGTTATTTTCACTATACATAGTGATGTACTTCAGAGTACACTGTAAGACTTTTTTCTACTGTCCAAAGATGCATGTGCAGGGTAGACACATTGCCTAATAGAGAGAAGGATATTGCATTAATAAGCCAACAGCTGTTTCAAGGTTATTATACAAGTTTTCAGAATATTTAAAACATGGTTTTGTAATACTATCTATATGTGTCTCAAGAATTTTTCTTAAAGAAATGTTTTCATAATGTCCAGCGCACACTTGTTATTTAGTAACTGTTACAAAGTAACAAAAGGATTAAAAAAGGGTTTATTTTAGTATGAATGCTTTCGTTCCAAAGAAACTGTTCCAAAGTAACAAAGCTATATGTCTGTTCCCATATGTTTCTCTCTATATAGCCTGAGCCAAGTAAAAATTGCGTTTTTGACTGTGTTCCCTGGTAACATGTAACAAATAAACTTTGTTACTCTGCAATAGTGTGCGGCTAACATTAAAGATAAGAGCAGTCTTAGCGCCAACTCGAAATAAATTGATTTTTTAATCTTCTAAGGAAATATGAAAAAATAAGATAATAATTTAAAGAATCTGTATGGGAAATCTGGTCTGAAAAGGTTTTTGAATGCCACTTAAAATGTTTTTAATATTCAGAACCAATGTATACATACAGACCATTTGGGGAATACAATTTAGTGGCATGTGCTGTGGTCTTGGTCCTAACAAACCATGTCATAAACATGTACCCATTAAATTTTCTACTATACTAGAGGCTTCTCAAAATACCTGGGACAGTTGGCTGGTAGCCCATATTGATATTGTCCCATATTTACAAGGATCCACTATCTTTACTGTGTACGTGCAACACTGATAGACATCAAGTCTGTTTATGCCATCTTCCTTTTGGTACTCCAGTTATAAAGGAAGAAGATCAATACATAGAGATTAGATTATACTCTTTTATTGTATAGAAAATAATGAGAATCCTGTTTCTATGGTAATTTATGATCCATATCACCTAGGATAAACAGAATTAAGCACACATATTACAACAATTTCCTTACATGATATCCATAAACACTTCAACTCCTTTTACTATTTTTTTCCTTAAATAATGTCTGTAGAATATATAAGCCTTTCTTCCTACTTCCACATTCAAGGTTCTTTAACCGTATCCTGGAAATAATGAATCCACGTCTGACACCCATAAACTGTTATATTGCTTTTTTATCCTCCCTGTTTATCTTTATTGAGTTTTACTGATTGGAAAATGGTAGTGCTTGAAGGTGATCAGACTCTCCTTTTTTATTATCTTTTCAAACCCTTTGGGACATTTTCTGCACGTTTTAAAAATTATACCGAAAAGGGCCTACTTTTGTGTCAAAAAAATGTGTCAAAGTATCTTTATATCAATTATATCCTTTTTTCAATATGAAAAAATGGCTACTTGAAGTGACACTGTTTCCTGCTTGGAGACAAAAGCTCCTGGTGAATTCTTATTTTAGTTGTGAGAAAAAGTTGTAGATATTTTGCTATAATAAGTAAAATGATGAACATTATGCTGTGCATGGTACAAAGAACGATTAGACCCTCACCCCTCCCCTTTAAAAAAAATGTGCATGCCTTTTTTGTTGTTGAAGGAAACTTCCCCTTTTAAGATAGGAAGCTGATAGAAATGGCTGTTATTTCCCCTTTCTACAGTTCAAAATATGCTCTTTATTCCTCTACAATGAATCTTCTGTTGTAGCCTCTTCCCATTAAAAAAATCACCTTAAATATTTCAGTCAACTCTGATATGGCTTAACTTTAGATGTCTTCAAGATTCTCCAACTGCCATTCCATGGGTTAGTGATCAAATGCTTCTCATGTTTTTTTTAATTCTAATCCTTGATTTGGCACACAAATCTACCTTTTTAAAAAATACTTTGATATTTTCCAACTGAACATTCAAAATGGCCTACTATCTTAAGCAGTGTTTACCTTGAGTTGTTTGAAAGGTGAAAATCTTTGAAGCATTTCAGAATCTAAAATCTGAACAAAGATAATTATGATTTTTGAAGTCTGTCTAGTTAAAGTCTATTGACAAATCCTTTTTAGGTTAAAGAGATTAACTTTCAACCAATTAGCATTAGCATGTGCATGCCAGCTATAAACTTTTGCGACCTTCTAGTCAGTATAAACAAATTGACTTTAAAACACTTCAAATCATTCAAAAGATTATGAATTTGACAACTAGTCACACAGAGAATTGTGACACTGGCTTTAAGAAAATAGCAAAATATTTACTAGAGAAATCAACCAATGTAAACTTGTCTTTACACTGAGTACAAACAGAAAGAACTTTCCAGCACCATCTGACAATTTTAATCCAATTAAAATAAAACTGAGTCCGAATAAGGATTGTTGCATTTTATTTTATTAGCTAATTTTTGTAATACACAATTACATCTTCAGGCATTAATGCAGTTTTATTTTGATAAGAAAGAACTTTCTTTTCATTCTTTTTCCAGTGTCACACAGCACAAACTACAAAGAATTTTGTTTTGAATTGAAGTTAATATTCAAGGCATGTTTCCTGTGATAATCACTGTGTGAAATCCAAATCAGGAAAAACAAATTACAGAAGGAAATTGAGGTGTTCTCTCAAATGAGACAAAGTAGATTGACAATTAGGGAAACTAGGATTGGCATTTGTTTGTAAGGCAGAGTTGTTGTGAAGTATAATAATGTCAGGATGTACAATGCCCTTTACTCCATAAGAAATTGACTTCCGTGAGTATCATTAATGGTAAATACCAAGAAAAAAATCATGTTGACAGAGCACCTATTGAAAGGATTTTTTCTTTACTTTTTATTTCGCCCTACTTTTGAACAAAAAAAACCTTGTATGCAGTATGGTTATCTATACATCTCTATAGTATACCTACAAGTACATTGTATATTACAGAAAAACGTCTCATGTGTTCAGAACTCTATGGCATCCAATTCTTCTTGATTGTTTATTACTTTTTTTCTGCACAAAATAACATAAGAAAATCCAAACAAACCTAGAAGTGATTATTTAAACAGAGGATCTAGTTCACTCTTGATTTAAGCCTGTTAGGCGTAAGCTTACATTTTGAGAGTACTGGGACGTGTTTGTTTATAAAAGTGTCCAAAAAGTGGATCTTACCATTAATTATTTATAAACATGTGTTTTAATAGGATGTGTAAGTAACCGTGAGAAAATGCTTGAATCTGGTGCCAAAAAAAAGCAATACTGCTGGGGGTCTTGGGACTGATTTTGACCATGTACTTGTAGGCCTGTCAAAGATGGCCCCCAAAATCTGAGGCCCCATGTCAATAATATCATTCATGATGCATGAGAAATATCAAGATTAATGTCGACAAAAAAATGCATTCATCTTGAGCCTTTGCATTTTAGTGAGAAATTTACAATTAATCGTATCGCCCTGATACAGACCCTGGGGCCATAATAAGCTTCATGGAAAGTGTTTTGTTTTCAAATATAATTATCTCTAAAAGCAATTTTGTTATTAAATACTTAGTTCCCTGGATACAATATTTAGGTTGGCACTTCAAGTTTCCAGATGTGATCACCCACAATGACATGTACTATATCATATAGTAATCATGTCAGCAGTTACATTTTCTGTCAATTGCAAACAATAAATATCGCGCCACTTTTACTAGAATACCTCAAAAGTGGGGCTTGTAACCAGTTAACCATCCTAAAGTTGACTATTCCAATAGTCCAGAATGTTCAAAGAGTAAGGTAACTAATATCATTATATCATCAGAAGTTATGAAAGAAAACATTTATTGATTATGATATATTTCTAATTTTTGTTTGTGTTCATTTTCATTTACATCTAACTTTGACTGAGAACTATGTTCCTAGTGCTAACTGCTATCAGTTATAATGAATTGTATATAGAACTAATCATTTATGCCTGGTTAATGTTCAGGTCTAGACCAACTACTGACAGTAAACAGGAGTATTTAATTTATTGCACAACAATTTAAGCATAATATGTATTTACATGCATGTAATTGAGTACAGAAGGTTAGTAGTTCAAGTGTTGATTTGTTTGTTTTTTGTAGTTTTATTTCAGTGTAATATTACATTGAGGGGCAGAAAGATTATTATAAATGTTTGCCTGTGTGGGTCTGGGCCTGACTGTCAGACAAAATGAAGTGTGAACATTTATTCTACATGTATTGACATTTAACAGATGGGAGATAGAAGAGGTATCAACCTTTCACTTAGTTGTCTTTTAAAACAGTTCTCAAATCTTCTCAGATATTTATCAGAGATTTCTCTAAAAAAAACTTCTCCCTGCATCATTCAATTGTCTTAAACAGCTCTGTATTCACATGTCTTGAAGTTCGAAGGTATATCCTTACACATAAACAAGTCAGAATTTGTTTGTCCTGTTTTTTTATCTTGAGGCCTTTCTAAGTAAATGTCACTTTCCATTCAGTTGATTGCATCAGAAATACTGGTTTGGTTCTTGCCCAGATAACAAGATGCAAAAAGTGATCAATATCATGAATTCTATCCCCATGACATACGTGAGAACACAGATGATAAAGAGCAAAATTTATGTTGATAATACCTTACTCTCTCTTACATCTAATGACATAATATTATGATAATTTGAATTTTTCTCTCCTGTTTCTATGGAACATCAATTCTTTGGACATGAAAATTACTGTGAGACTTAAAGTGAGCGTAGACTTACAAATGCAATACAATGAGTGCATTTATATCATTATATTAATCATTTAATGTATAAAGTTTCAACAAAAGCTATGTAACAGGCATGGTTTAGAATATCACAACATGAATTAATTATTGAATCAAAAAAAAAAGTCATGTTCTATGTCAATGATTGATGAATAATGAATTTAGCCTTCAAATATGAAAATTGATATCTTTATAATAAAATTACATTACTTAATTATATCAAAACATAAATGCATACTATCAATTGTTCATATTTCTTTTAATCTCAACTAAAATAATATGTTCTTACTAATGATACTATGGTAAAAATGGCATTAAACAACTGTATGAATCTATTCAACAAATAAATGCTTATAATATACTGTATTTTTCACACATGAAAGTACTCAATGGATAATTAATTAATGCTATACATATGCTTTTCAAATACTTACCATATGGACTTGATGATTTGCAGGATGGTACTTAGCATTTGAAAGTATATTAATAGGTATATTAATGAAAAATAAATAAAGTTTAAACAATGAAGTATGATCTGGAACTACATGTATATGTTTCGAGTCACCAAGGACTCTCTTTAGAAATCATTTCAAGAGTGAGATCACAAATACAAAATGTTGGTATGTATACCAAGATTTCATCATTGATTCGTGTAGATTCATTTAACCGCTGCAGTGTGTTATATATGAGAACAAAAGTTACACTAGTGGACATTCAAGCCAATTGGCATAATGACTGAAGATGACTGTAGTGATAGTCGAAAGCTTTCTGTTGTAAGCAATTTTAACCAGTATAAATTTTAACTTTTGTTCTCAAGCTTTCATCATGTTGAAAGAAATATGTTTCTCTTGACAGAATTACCATTAGGATCATTAGGCTTGATGGGGCCTCATTGGGGATTTTTATTCAAGCAGGATATAGGCGTACATAATCTATGAAAGAAATTCAGCCTTGTTTGGTGATTACCATCACAGAGGTGGTCTTTTCAGAGAAGTTTGACTGTTAGAAATAGAAATATTCTTCTGCCTTTATTCTGTTAATTCGCTGGAAGAGGAATGTTGTTTATATTTGTAGTCAAAGCAAAAAACAAACTAGCATGGTATAGGCAAGACAAGGAAATCCAAAAATCACAGGTCTGACATGGGAGTCAGCCAAATCCATTCATATTTCATGACTCCTAATATCATATATAGTTGATAATAAGCATATTAGATGGTTGATCAATAGTTTTACCCAAATAAAAATATGCAAAGTATTAATGGATTTGGCTGACCCCCATGATCTGTGACTTTTGAAAACCTATGCCTAATTATCTTGCCCAAAACCTCATAATCCTTTTTGTCTCTCTTTCCACTGCCTTGTCGGAGCTAGTGTGCTACAGGCAGCATTATAGGTTGCACTGTAAACCCTTTAAAGGTTGTTTAAAATATTTAAAGCCAATCAATTGATAATTGTCATTCAAATTTACCAATTAGAGGTAGTGTAAACAGTTTTTATACTCTATTTTTCAGAATGTATTTAATTCTCTCTTTCATGTTACTGCTTCACAGCCAACATTACCCATACAGTGCATGCAGCAAGCAAACATCTAACTGAATAAGCAATAGCGACTTAAAAATGTTAGTGAACTCAAATGAAAAACTGGATCAGGTCAGCCTAGTTATAGATTGAGCTGGACTTGTGATACCAGTATACCATTTGACAAAGAGTCACCAGAAAGGATAGAGTGTTGGAGGGGAATGTGACCTCATATACACAATAACCATCCGTGACCTCCTTTACATTTCTTTCTTCTAGGATTTGAGTGAAGGTAAATTACATCTGGACTAGCATAGGACTTTCAGCAGTGGATTTATTGCAGTTGTGCTATTGAAGATTAACCTCCTGAGTTTGCCTTCTCAGGAGACCGTAATCAAAGTAAGTAATTTGATTCATTCATGCACTTAGCAATCAATATCCTTGGTTTAGTTAATTCATTGAACCACTCATGCTAAATGAAGTTATGACACCCTGTTAACAACTTCATATTAAATTGCAAATTGGGGCTGACTAAAAGAAGAAAGGAATGAAGTATTTGAAGGGGAATTTTCTGTCACTTATTGAAAGGCATCTTGAAGTTTGCTAGAGAAGTTGACAATGTGAACAGGACCTAAAGAATCTTTAACTAAGAGACACTTTCTAGCGGCTTTGCAATTGACAATGTAAACAGGGCTATCAAAGAAAGTCAACTGAACCGATATTTTCTGATTGCAAATTTACAAAAAGTTCAATGAATGAAAAATTCTGCCTCTAGCTAATTTCTTCTCTGGCCTTTTAATGTCATAGAATACTTATTTTTGAATATGAAAAAGTTTGAGTAACTTCAGTAGCATTTTTATGAAAAAGTTTAAAGAATTTTTTTAATTTGGGTGTATCTCTTATTTTCCATAACTTTTTTGACTATGTCAGAGTGTTACCTCTTTTTTTTCACTTTTCTTGTGCGTTTTAAAGTCATATATAAGCCTTTCTAAGAGCATTTACTAAACTGTTTAGAATTAATTCAATTATGAACTGTGAGTCTGATGGCAAGTAGTGGTCAATGCACTTGTCAACAATGCCTGAGGCCTGTGGGTCAAATCTTCATTACCATCATATGAACTTTTCCTTGACCCATTGATCCTGCTGTGTGCCACATACTAGACTCAATAGAAGAATGTGTGAACTATCATCAATTGACAATGGATGAAAGAATGTTGACTTCCCTGGCTATGTTAGTTGTTGTGAGACTATCATGTTTCAATATGGATTGTTTCCCAACACATATCCTGAACAATGACCATAGCTCTAAATCCTGAGTTAGGCTTCAAAGACAAACTGAACCTGCCTTTAATTTTTGACAGTTTTCCATACATTAATGATACATAATTATCCACTGAGAAATTTAATTATTGCTTTTAGTTTGTTTACAACACTAGTATAGCAGCATTGAGTCCCTGTGAACATTCATCAGCCTGTTACAGATCTTACTATAGGGAGCTTTTTCTCCTGATCTTTTCAGTCTGTAGACGATCAAACATGAGTAACCTGTGGGATTTCTTTGCTATCATATCTTACCTGAACACCTGCTCATAAACTCACTGTAGATTAATGAATAAAATAAGTTTATCAGTAAGTATTTTGGTAAGATATTACAGCCTAAAATCCCACAGTGTACTGTACAGGTACATGTTTGATTGTCAACACACTGAAAAGATGAGGAGCAAAGGTTCCCTAGATTCAAACATGGAATTCCTGCAATTATTTTGCTTTCATATCTTAACAAAATGCTTGCTAATAAACTCATAACATGTATAAATCTACAGTGAATATTTTTGTGAGGAATGATAGCAGTATTTAACACAAGAAACCCAGGCTTGAGTAGTCTACAGTCGGAAAAATTCAGGAACAAAAGTTCCCTATTCAGTGATAGTTTTCTAAAGCTTTGCATAAGTTGTTTATCCGTTGTCCTTAGAAAATCGCAGAACTATGTTTGTATGTCAACTTGTGCCCACATTCATATAGATATTCATATTCATGAATAAATCAGTGATTCTCATTTGAAAATCAAATATGATATCAATGTCAGCTAAGGTAAAATCAAAGTTTAGTTTATAAAATAACAACTTTACAAGCAAACCTTTAGATGCGTTTGAAAAGAAAGTATCTGTGCTGACCATAGTAGCGTTTGGATCAAAGATGTTTTTTGGGTGTTTTTTTTAAAGATCTTTTTTGAATGAAATTGAAAGCTGTTACTCTTCTGTAGCATTGTTTGGAAATTCTCTGCTTGTTGAAAAGAAGGGGTTTTTTTTTCAACTTTAGGAATGTTTGATCAAGGATCAAGTTTGAAAACTGTAAGCATGGTATATTTGAGTACATAAGTTATGTCCACTTTACCTGAGAAATATATAGTGCAAGATCAACAATGTCAGACATGATGATCTAGGATAAGATCGGCTACTGATATGGATGTACTTATTTGGTCTTAAACATTAAAAAAATCAAAAAGAGATAAGTCAGCAATAAAATGAACTGTAAACATGCATTTAATACATGGTTAAAATACAGTCAAACCTGGTCTGATGTCCACCTTACTAAAAAAGCTGTTAGAAAAGTAATGATGTTAGTGATAAAATGGCATGAACATTACATTCAATGGTGTTTAAAAGTTAAAAAAAATAAAGCCATACCCAATGACGCAGACATGGGGCAAGGCCAGGGATCGAACCCTTAACCCTCTGAGGGTTTACATTGATTCAAATCAATTCATAATTAAAGGTGTCTCCAAACACAGCCATATATATTTATCAGCAGTTTCAGAGATGCATATTTATTCAAGTTTTCATTTTGTGTTTTGGGTGTTTCTCCTATTGAGGAGACAATATGTACAACACAAAAAAAAATGAAATATTGGTACCACATAATTTAGTTGATGTCATTTTACAACTAATAACAATAAGAACATCAATTTTTTTTAATCATTGAAGGAACACACCATGACTGAAAGGTATGGTCTATGATCAAGGTCTATATGCTGTTTATTTTTACACATTTGTTTTGTATACAGATCTTATCTGGACTCACACCCAATATAAATAATACCATGCATAGACTTACAGTCTGTGTACAACATGCCAAATTAAAAAAAATGAAAAAAAAATGAAAAAAACAAGTGGCAATATCTATGTTCTAATGATTACAAAACAAGAACATTATCTCACCTATCTAATTGCTTGTCTAGAGATTAAAATAGTGTGATTGAAAAACATGATAAAGTGTGTGACAACTTTATCACTTATAACTGTGTTGCAAACTAAAAGGGCAAAAGTGTCACATTTCATCAATCAAACTACCAGTAAAGAGATGTAAATTTAGTTGAATAGAATACTTAAAGGGGTGGTATATGCAATTTATACCCGTTATATAGTTAAGCTATCTGTCCGATGCCTGTATCTTCCACCTCTCTCCTTTTTGGAGTTCTGTGCATTGGACAATACCAGCAGACGAGTCAAAATAGGCCTATGCATACAATTAATATTGCTACGGCTTCCATTGAATTGACCGTCGTATGGTAAACCCTGAATCGAGACCAATCGTTAAAAGACAAAAAGGGTAAATAATTTAACCAGCTCAAATTTTATAAAATTGCAGAGACTGTTCCTGTAAACTTTATTGATCCACTGGCTACTATTTAAAAGGTTTATTCAAAACTTTGATCCTATCAAATCCTATTGTGACCCTTCACAAGATCTTGATGATGGAAGCAATCCAAAGTTCAATCTATTTATTTATTTTGTGCACAGATGAACTATGGCCCACATGTATGTTTGTTTGTCACTTGTTTACTAGTAGATAAGGTCATTGACATAATGGTTTTAGGGGGGAAGTATTGTGTTGTCTACATGTCATATTGTACCCTGGAACACTCCAGTTGTTATGTACTAAGGAATCAAATGGTTTAATGGTCATTTTATGACAGCAAAACATGTTAAAGGCACACTATATGCATTTAAACATGTTATATAGTTTAGCTATCTGTCTGATACCCGAACCTTCCACCCTCCTCCTTTACGGGGCTCTGCGCATTGGACTCCACCCACTGTACATTCAGTGCCAGGCTGTTTATAATTAATTAGTAATAATTACATGTAGCTACTTCGCCATTTATCGCTAGTAAACCCGTATTAGATAATGAATCGAGACCTATTGCTATAAGACAAAAAGGGTAAAAAATGTAACCATCAAATTGCAGACAGTATCCCTCTGTTACCAACAATTAGATGTACTTGTATTGAAAATTGAAGCTCCTCAGGCTCTGCTACTCTCAATACACATGTTGATCAGTTAAAGTAATCATATTTTAGGTTTCAGCACTTTATTGTGAACATATCAATATAATGAAAGGTCAATTTCCTTTGTACAATTTATTACAAAAATAATTTTTTTTTGAAGGGAATTGATTCATTTTTTGTGAAAATGTTGGTCATTCCTATATTATTTTAGGAAAAACTCAAAATAATTGAATTTTTTCTTTGGATAAGTGCTCAAGAATAAAGTTGTGGTTCAGAAAATATATCAGGTGCTTAGGTTTTCTCTAATACTTTGAAGCTGTAAAATTGTTAACACTATCATATTTCGCTGCCTTAACCTCTTGTCTTCAGTTCTGAGAGTATAATGGTCAGATAACATATAACTATGCATAATAATAATAACCCACACAGAAGTATCAGATTTTAATCCTCTTGTCTCAAGTCCTAAGAGTATAATGGTCAAATAACATAAAAACACAACAAGAACCCACACAGAAATATCCAATTTCCAAGAAGAGCTTTGGCATATTTCCTTTGAGATTGCATCATTTTGAAATTAGAGACTTTTGTATAGTCAAGGTTCTAACAAAACTTTATATAACATGTGAAAAAAAATCTTGGTATTTCTAATCTATCAAAGAAAAAAGACATAAATAATGCTCAAAATTATAAGGGTCTCTGTTCATGTATGTATACATATTAGTCCATGACACTAGACATGTTGCCAGGCGTTGAAAAGGGTGTTTTTTAAAGTGGAAAACAGGGTTTGCATCGCAGTTCTTAAAGTAGAAAAGGGATTTTTATTGCATTTCTTAAAGTTAAAAGAAGGCATGGATCTATAGAATAAATTGATAATCAATTAGTATATCAAAATATTCTTACAGAACGGCTGTATGGAGAAATCAATAAAGAGTCCATTCTGATGATAGTGCGCTATTGATACTTGTATGTAAACAGGGATAGGGGTGTGTGAAATTAACTAAAATGTATATATTAAATACGCCAAAAAATTACCCCTACAGGGACTATTTCAATATTAAACTGAAATGTTATTTATAAAACAATGAAAAGAAAAATCCTCTAATAAATCATCCATACCATAATGCTGGGTTGCATTGTTGTATTTTGATTGGTGGACATGTTTTATTTCCTCATTGTATTCAGATTTGAATTATATTTGTTCACACTTTATAGATCTGGTATATTAGCTAGTGTGGTCTTTTTGAAAAAGTACGGTCTAAAACAAGTTCCACTGTATAATACTATACATTTGTTTACATAAAGAAGGAATATATTTCATTGCATGGATATATGTACATGTACGCATACATGTACAATATCGACAGTCCAGAGCAAAAATGGCCTAAGTCATTTTTTGACGTTCTTAGACGATCTAGAAAAACGTCAGTATCTTAATAGACATTTTAATTATTTAAAAGGACAATTTTTAAGAAAATTAATATCAGCTAGATACACAAAAAGTAAAATAAAATAGTTCTTAGGATGATTTTGATGTTTTTGTTTGACTGACACCTTTGGGATCCTTTGTTTCATTACATTTAATGACTTAGGCCACTGTACTTAAGTATCAAGAAATCCCTAGAAAGAAAAAAAAATATCATTATGATACCTAGATAGAAAGGTGGCCAATGATATTGTGCATAGGATGGCAGTCTTAACTCATTTTTGCCAAAAAATGACTTAGGCCATTTTGGCTCTAGACTGTCGATATTGTACATTTCAACACATTGTGTTAAGGATTTCATAAATCATAAAATAGCATATTGTTGATGTATGATTAAAAAATCGGCAGCTATTTCTGCTATCAAATAACTCCAGCTTGAAGACAAAAGACTATGCTATTTCATATTGTTTTGAGCATATTTAGTTATTTACTAATGATTGCTATAGGATGACTTGTATAATTTCATTGTCTTTTATTTGGATACCATACTCACTAATTATATTAGGCATTTTCGTGGAGAAACCTCATTATCACTGTGATATTATGAAAGAAATTGGAAACAAAGGAACATTGTGAGGCCTGTAGAGACGAGTTACAAAAGCACACAATAATGCCCTGATCATGGGAATTCTTGGCCAATTCTTGACCCCTGTATGCATACTTCTCCATCATAGATAAATACAACTAGTTCATCTTATGGCATTTCCTAACAATGAACAGTTCATTGTTAGGAAATGCAACATGATGAATCAGTATTCTATATAAATAAAAAGATAGTTCAACTAACTTATTATTTATACAAACAAGTAAAAACACCATTTGATTCCGTCCTTCCTTTGCCTTTTGCTTTGTTCTAACTCAGTATATGTAATATTACTGAGTACCTCAGCCCCATTTAAACAGCCGTAACTGACTCATTGGAAACACTTTAGGAACCATTGTCCTGGCCTTATACTAGTACTAGTCGATAGATTGAGATAGATGAGGCAAAAGGTCCACCGTCCTGTGCTGGACACCAGCAACCTAATCTGACCTTTGGGGCTACCTCTGACCTGTTTGCACAATTTAAGGATGTACGTGTACATGTGGGCCATTTAAATTCTATGTTCATACCAAGAAAAGCTAAATGAAAGTTTGATATGAAACAAATAAATGAAATCTGGAGCCTATCCAAGTACATGTGCAGTTTTTCATTGTTTTTGTATATATACATGTAAATATCATTATGAATTTATAATCCCTAATGTGATACTTGTATAGAATATGTCTCGATACAGAATACAGTATGAATGGAATTTTAACTGGAGAGCTAGTGTAAGTGAGTGCATGTGTAACAAACACATCTTGTTGCTATTTATTAACTGTCATATTCTTTTTCAGGCATCTGTGGTTGACATTTAATGGGCTGCAGGGTCAATGCACAGACCGACATATTGGTAAGTTATTCCCTTATTGTACATGTATGTACTCATAATCAATGTACCACTGAGGTTTTCATATGGTATAAAATTACAAATTTCATGTTGGTTTTTTATTTCATCACTATACTAGTAGTGTGTAACATCGTCAGGTTCAATATGTATTCATCCAAAAATTAAAAATTGATCAGATATCATAAGCATGCGGCCTTGATATCTAGAATCAGCCTTGGTGCAACAAATAGCAACAAGGATTTTGGTTTTGGGTGCTATTGCACCAAGCGATGGGCTGGTCAGAATCATTGACCAACTAATCAATTTGGAATGGCCTAACATGTATCATTCATATCACTTTCTATGGCTTGTTTTTGAATATTCACTCTCTTATTCATTTCTACATGTATATTCTGCTATAATTCTGGGATATTGTAGGAGGAAACTATATATAGGCTTTATTCTAAGATCTTAAGAGGATATGTAAACAATCTGGTGTTATGATAAAGGTTATTAGTGGAATTATACCAAGTCAGTATTAATGTAAAATGTTTGTTTCTTTTCAGGTGTTGTCTGGTGTGATATCCTGTTTACTGCTACTTTGAAAACAAGTTAGGCATTAATTATTAAGCTTTGATGCATTCAAATTTTTAAAAGACTTCAATTAAGGAAACCAATGGCAATAACACTAGGAAATTGTAATGGAACTTAAGTGACAATCCAAGCATAAGTGGGCTGCTCTTAAGCATAAAGATTTACTTGTTGGCTAGAGAATTTAATAGTCAATTTGATTTGGACACTTGCAAAATAATGACTTTTTGAGGCAAATTGACTACAAAGTACAATGCTAAGCTTGAAGACATTGCAATTTTGTATTTGAAGGATCATCTGATAGATTATTGCCAGTATATAGCAGTTCAATAGGGATGAAATTATCAATCATGGATAATGTGTGCAGATCGGATACAAATGGACTAACCCCTGACCTTTTAGATAAGAACTGTGTGAAGGAAGATCTCAATATGATGGCAAATTTTGATGTCATGAAAAGGTTTGCGGCTAGAAATGATTTAGGATTTGACAGCAGGTCAAACTCACCACGGAAAACTCTAACCGTGACGAAAAGACGAAGGTCTTTGCCCATGGATTTTAAAATTTTGGAAACTATTCAAGTTATCCCTGAAGAAAGAGCTGTCCACTGCGATGATATGACACAGAATTACTTAGCGGATTTACATTCTTTCAAAAAGGTACATGTATTACATAGATCAAACTCAACACCAGACTCTTTTTTGAATAATTTGTTGCATATACGTGATCTATCCTTGGTGGATGCTACCAAAAAACTTGGCTTAAATAAAAATTGTAATAGTGAGAACATGGCAAATCGCCATGCTATGGAATCAGTTCCTGAAACAAGTTTTGAAGAATTACGAAATAAGTACTTAGCAAAAGATGATGGGAGGAAACATAGCAGTATGATGAACTCAAAGTCACCATGGACAACTCCTATTAAAGCTCCTGTGGTATGCACTAGCCACAGACATTGTTCTCCCAAGAAAAGACTTCCTTTAAACACTACCAACCCATATCTGACTTCTCATCTTTCTCCCTCACCAGTTGGTAGCCCAGTGTCAAATAGATCTACTTCTCCCACACATTCCTTCCGCAGCTTATCTCCAGGTCCTTTTAGACCCAGAGCTAGTACTTTCTCTGTGATTGAAGAAAAGGATACAAGACCACCACCACCAAGTGCTTTTAAGATACCAAGAGATCTATTTCAGCCCCACCATGGGACACTTTCAGACAAGGGCAGTGAGTGTAATGAGGAAGAAGATGATGAATACAAGGAAGAAGAGGAGAGAGACAGTTTTTCTTTAAGTCCAATGCCTCGTGCAAGGTCACGTACATGCCCTGAAAATAGAGCTTGGAAAAGAAGGGTTAAAATTCAAAAAGAAAGGGCAAGAAATAGACCACCAACTCCTCCACCAATTCTAGGACAATCTCCATCATCAGTTTCTCTTCTCAAGGAAAAATTACACATTCCAGATAGACCGCTACCTAGACTTTTAGAAGGAGTTAATAGTGAGATGTCTGTGTCATCACCTCCTAATGTCGGGGTACCCTTTCTCAATGAAAACACCCACATTCATCGACCAACAGCAGTTATTGCAAGTGCTATTCCAATCAAAGGGTTCCAAAGTCATTAAGGGAAGTGCTGCTGTAGAAAAAACATTATTCAACTTTGGGACAATTTTTTTAAATGAGATAATTTCTTACCTCACGCAGCGTTCCTACCTTCACTAAAGGCCTTGATCACGTGAATGATCCCATATAAAAAATGTTGTTCAAAAGTTGAATAATTTTTTTCTACATAGCATATTTGCTAATAGAAAGTGCTGGCTGTTTGTAGCCTTGTTGTTGATCTGTAAATCTGTGAATGAGACTAAAAAATGTATGATGGAAACAAACTATACTATTTCCTTCCTATAACGTGACCTTCTATTTTGTTTTCTTTAATATTATTGTATTTCTATCGCTAGTCAAATGTCAGGACTTGATTAAAATATATCAGAGCAGGTTTCAACTGTCATTTATATAGGCTGTGGTTTAATAGACACACCTTTTTCGAAAGGATTTGAATCAATTTAAATCCTTTTCTTCTCGAATAAAAAGTGTGTCTGGGAGCAAATTCAAACCAAATAAATAAGTTATTTTTATCCAGAGTGGTTTGGAAAAAGGGTTTAAATTGATTAAAAAAATATGTGTTTAAACCACAGCCCATGTCTTTGTATAGATCTCTTCTTGACTACAAACTTGATGATGATAGAAGTATGCATTGTTTTGATTTAATGTTGAGAAGCAAACATTAGAAAAATACTGAACTTAAAAGTTTTAATGTTTAAAAACAAACAATATCATGTCTATCTTCAAATAAGCTTTTATCTTGGTTCAGATTTAATTGACTCATAACATTAATATTATAGTACATGTACATGTATATGAAAATCCTTATCTGAAGGTTGCAACAGGTTTTATTTCATCTGGATAAGCTTATGTAGATTATTTATATTGCCTCTCATTGGACACCTTATGATAATGAAAACAAAACTCTGAAATGGTGTGATGTTTATCTCATTTTTGAAATAAACAACTCACACCAAAACACTGGCTCCATAATTGGACAAGTAATTGTTTAACCAATCAAATCTTGGCAGTATTGTTTGTACAGGTATTTTAGTCAAGCGATCAATTCAAAATCGAACTGTGGTGGCATGAAAGTTATAAATGTATTGGAAAAATACTCAGCACTTGAACCCAAGTGTCCTGAAGTTTGGCAGAAATGAAAACATTAAAAAAAATAATGTGCATTTCAGAATTTTAAACAGTACCAGCTGTCAAATCAGCTCTATACAATGAATATTCATTATGCATTGATAAGCTAATTTTTGGTAAAATAATATTTCTGTCTGAATATGTATGTGTCATTTTGGAATAATTTTCCAATAAGATTAAACCCCCAAAGAATATGTTATATTATAAATAGCCATATGAAATTTGATAATCCTGTTGTAAACTTTTGCATTTGCATAAATTTATTGTCAAATCATTTATACTGTGATAAAATCTCAGAGCTTACATGAAACTTATATATAGTGCCTTGGGATGCAAGACAGTATAATTTATCTATGAGAATATTTACAGCTGTTTAAATAGTAAATAGGCTTAATTTATCTGAAACAAATAAAC
>JAVSBT010032676.1:0-18128 GCA_033118115.1 Pharyngocirrus eroticus
ATTTCAAGGTCAAGGAGGAATTCTCTATAACAGGGTTCCCAATATCTTCAAATTCAATAGATGGCTTTACTAAAAAAATCGAAACAAATAAAAGCTTTTATAATTATGAGATGTTGCTTGAAAGTTGAAGCTGTAAGATACTTTAGTACTTAAAAAAGAAGAAGAAATACAAGTCTAATGTACAAGATCAGAAGAGTGTGATGAACTTATACCTCGCTAGCTATATCAAACTTTATATTTCAATGAAATCTATCCTTTTCCATACATTATGTCACAGTAAATCTGTATCTTGTCTGAAACGTAGTCATAATCAAATCATGGTACATATACCTGACACACAGAGACGTACACCTTCTTGGTTCAAAGGTAGCGAAATCAAATATCCTTGGCTGTTGATTTACATAATAAGAGTTCAAAAAGAATAAGAGGGGATCTTCCATCAATATATGAAACATTCTCCAAAACCTTGCTATTAGAAATGAAACTCTATACCAGATAATCTTGTTCTCTTTTTAATTCTGATTTTAACAGGATAATCTAAATATACTGTATAATTGCACTTACCTACAACTTGAAGCGTCTCATTTTTAGACCAATACAATATGGTTGAAGCATTTTCAATTCTACAGAAGTAAGTGTTGCCTTCATTGATGGTAACATTTGGTACAGATATTTTTGCGGAACTTGCAACATTCCACGGTGTATTCGGACATGTAGAGAGTTTGATGGCTGGAACATTGACACAAACTAATGTCTCTGTTTCATGGGTAAAGAATCTGTACACTGAGATGTCACTTATTGCAGTCTTACATTCCATTGAAACAGTTCCATTCTCTGCTGCAGGATTAGGTTGGATTATCAAGGTTACATTATTTGATGAGACAGAAATAACAAGACCTAGAATAATTTAAAATAAAACCATATATTATCTATAAATATAAAATATCATGATAAAGGAAGAACAGAATTGTCACAAACTTTGAAAAAGATATCTTAAAAGCGAACAAATTCATGAAGGATTGAAATTCTAAATTTAAGAATAGGTAGTATAATTTGTCCTTTAAACAGCATTCTTGGGAATGGTACATACAATTTACAAAGTCTTAACATGCCCATCATGTTGTAGGGATTTTAATGGTTTGGGGCCCTTTGAAAATCAATGTTATACTTTGTAAGCTTTTACTCTTTTGAAATAAAACTGTTATTATTACTATTATTATGGGGGGGGGGGATATCTTTAAAAGGTCAAGGAAACTACCTATAAATGTGCCTCCTATATTTAAGGGAAAGAAAATCCTCAGAGCCGGTATTGGAGATATCATTCATGAGTTTCCTTAAGATCTTGGCACTATTAGTATTGAACTTCCAAGTATGAAAATGTTAATTTCAAAAGGTGTCTTAAAAGAAAATAATTTTACTCCCACAATTATATCGTTTTTACCTCTTTATGCTTGCGGTTCTGGATTACAAGATTAAATTTAACTCTTCCAATATAGAATTAAAAGAATGTTATGCCTTTGCTAAAAAAATAAATGAAATTTAACCAATGGAGCCTTTCTATAATTTGTTTGGTATAAAAAAATATTTTGAGAATGTCGGTAGACAAATTCTCCTACTACTAGATGTTACCTCTTTCAATTTCCTGATAAGGAACTTGTGCTATACTTGTCTACTATATGTGCAAGGAATGATACTATTGTGTAAGTAAGTGGAACGTTAGGAAAAATAACTAATGAAATATATTGGAATAGGTTATTCTACATTGGGACTAACGTTTTTTGAGGATAAATTACCATATGAAAGTTTCGACCTCATCATAAAGGGCTTGATAACATGAAACAATAATATATTTGCTACTATTGAAATATACATTTAAGAAACTGGCTAAAATTACTGAATAATTATACATACCAACAGTACTGATGAACAATAAATGATACATGTACTTTGAAATCATCTTAAATCACATCAAAAATGAAGCACAACATTTACACTTTAAGAATACACTGTGTCATTTGTCAATTCCTATGTATCACCTAATCAACACTGATGAAAAAGAAGGAGGTCGTCATTTTTAAGGTTTTTTTAACAACAAGGAAGTTTTTTTTGTGTTAATATAGGTTTCTTCTAGGATTAAAACACATTGTCACGTTCACATAGGCAGATTGTTATTTGCTGTAGTATTGTCTGTAAACATTTGGAAATCCACACCTTTTTTTCCCAAAAAAATATGCCCTTAACAAAGATGGGCCTATAGTTAGGCTAGCATATTATTTTCTATCAGTTTGTTTTTTATATAAATATTTTGAGAAAAAGGTAAACAAAAATAACACATCAGAAGATTTTAGTAATCCGATTTGCGTATAATTTGAAGATGGTACCCCCCCCCCCCCGTATTTTGTGATAAAAGTATTGCAACTCAGCTAAATAATATAAAATTTCAATAAATGTATCAGTTTTTAAAATGCCTTTATTTTTGCCTATGACATATTACGAACTTTCAATGCTTCATTTTCATCAATGGCATTTAACAATTTTTAATAATAATGTATTCTCAAGCAAACAAAGCAATAGTGCAATAGTGAACCTGAAATATTTAGGAAGGGGACTGATATTGTTCACAACCTCGGAGTCCCTGTGCTTTTTGTAGCACATAACTGACAACATGTAACATGGACCCAATCAACCTTATAATGAGTCTCTAAGGAGACTGCATTCAATGGTCAATCTTTCTTCAATGACATAACCATGGATTATAGATGATAATATTTACAATTGTGTTGGCCTGTCATGTTTATTCACACTGGAATAGTATTAGATTTATTTGATTTTACTTTTTAGTTTTATAACAGTTTTACCTTGCATATTACCAGATTAGCATGCACGTTTTTTGGTAATGCTATAAACTTGTGATAGCTTTGCATATCTATAATGAAAAAAGAAGTCATTTGATTTTCTAGAAGAATAACAGTCATCTTCAGTTATATCTGGAAATATCAGAGATATAAATATATATATCAATCTTAGAATGTAGAACGAATATCATAATATTGTTATGTCATAGTAATTTTGGTTTGTTGAACCACTTTGCAATCTAAGGGTTAGATAGCACACACACACTACTGTCTTTATAATCAATCTCTTTCCTATAATCAATCTCACACGCATCATTTTTTATGATATAGTCTTGTAGTCTATAATAGGATTGCTGATATGTGTTTTCATCAGTTCTTGAAATCTCTAATGATGAATATATGCTATTTTCTGTGTAGTTAACTTCTTTTGTTCTTGGCTGAGATGATTCCTGTAGTTGAAACCTATCTGTCCCTGCTCCTTCCATTCTTTCGTAAACATGACCACTTGGTCACACTATTTTCCCCTTCTGAATGCACATTATGAACAAGAATTGCTACATTTGGAACAAGGTAACAGGCTCTACATAGAACATGGCTGGGAGGGGAGGGGGGGGGGGGGTTACAGAGGATAACTGTCATTTTCCTCTCAATTGTATTAGATAGGCAGGTGCCTCAACATGGGACCATGTAGAAATAATGTTGACAATACTTCTGAGGTGACTCCTTTTTTCCCAATTAAAACTATCATTGTCTCTTTTACATTTGATTTGGGAGTATTGATCTTAAAGAGGCCTTGAACAAACGTTTAAATAACAAAGAATTCAATTTTGTTCAGATACAAGTATATATTAATTTATATCAATTTTAAAATCTGTTAGTTTATGACCATTTTCATATCAAAACTTGTATATGAAAAATATAGTTTAATTCAATGTGAGCATAAACAAATAACAAGAAAATTCAATTAATGATCAAAACTTTATTGGTATGTCTTTGGTAAGATTTTTTTCTAGGTACTAGTACAAGGGTTTCAAGTTTATTTAACTATTACACTGACCAATAGAATAATGCATTTTCTGAATACAAACATCCTTTTAAACTATAAAGTAGGTTACAATGTCTCCTGTTATTAGTAATAAGAAAACAAGAGTATAATCATAATGCAATGTTTGGCAATCCACATAATTGCATAAGTCTGACTTTAATGTCATGTTTTAAAAAAAAATTAATAGTTAACAAAAGCAAACCTGGTTATTTGCAATATACAGGGGTATAAATATACACTTTCTATTACGCTACCAACAGCAAGCCAACTAGATTTTTTTTAAAATCTGGGTGCTTTCAACGATTAATGATAAACACATATAAAAGAATAAACATGTATTAACAATCTATGCTTCACTGACTAACAGCAAGAACATTACTTTTTTTTAATCAACTAAAGATTATCACAATCTGACCAAATATAGTAGAAAAGAAAAAAATGAAAATAAGAAACTATTTACATAATTGCCTGACACTGATGCTGCTTTGGCGAAATATTACATAAAAAATGGAATGAAACTTATCGGACTTTATACCAATTTATTTACAAACTATTCTATTTCTTTACTTTATTTATTGGTCTCAGGTTCTGATAAGTCTTTTCATCTGATGTTGCAGTCTCCATGGATGGATCTTTGCTATTTTCATATATTTGGGGTTGCGCTGACAATGAAGAATATTGATTATCATCTTGCATTGAAGTCACCAATGATGAATATTGCATTGTATCATCTGCTATAATTTTATTTGTTCCCTTTTGATGAGGTACATTTTCATATACTTTTGCTCCTTGCTGAGTCTGACTTTCAATTTCCTCATATGGTGTTTCTTCTCGGACAGTGGCTTCAGCTCCGGCATCTTTTGAAAAAAGTAATTATACTGTTAGACAAGAAAAGTATTGCGTGTCTATTTTGTAAATATTCTTGGTAAACTTTGATAGTACATGTAGATGGAAATACAGCTGACAGTAAACAAATACTTACCAACATTACCATATGTATGATCTCTACAATCATTCTGCGGATTTTCTGAAAAATGAAAAATAAAGATATGGACTCTTATAGTTGCATTACATTGAAACATCATATCTCGCATTGCACACTTCTCCATTCTTAACATCGCAAAAACGTTATAAACTTCACCTGCAGGGTTAATGATACATTTGTTTCATTTTCTTGTGTTAGTTTAAACTGAACAGAAATCATTATTGTCATGACTATAATACCTTTATCAGTTCTCCTTTTCTTGATAAGTAGGATGACTAAAATAATCACAATAAGAACAATCACCAAAACACCCCCGACAGCACCTCCTGCTTGAACTCCAATATTGCCCTGAGGCCCTAGAGACCCTCAAAGGAAATTAAATTTGCTGACATGGCTAATCATTCAAAATATAATCAGATTTTGTATTGTTTAGAAGTGGTGTATTGCTAGATATATTCCTGACTTATTCTATTTTGAGTATAAAGGAAAACAGTCCTGAGACCCCATGATAGATTGTTACTGCAGATTAAAAAGACCTTAAAAGACCAATCTAAGTAAATCGATGCCATTGATTTCTTTAGCAACTGCTTCATAATAAATAACCGATAACATGCAATTTACCTGTAGTTTCTGTGCTCCCTTGTTTTGAATACCTAACACTTTCTCCACTTTTTATTTCAAGAGTTCCTTCATAGATTGTCAGCCATACTTCATAGGAGACACTGGTGTCAAATGAATCCTTCACTATTTGTGATTTGTTTTCTACAGGAATAGATCCAGTGATAGGATATACCTTGGTGTTCTCATCTTTTTCTGATTTGTAGTTTATCTGGGTGTCAGTAAGAAATGTCAGATTATAGTTTACAATAGCACTTACATGTCCAACTGGTGGTAAATTAGTACATGTAGGTGGAAATAGATCCATGATTATAGATCAAGCAGCGTGTAAATATAGGCAAACAAAATATTTAGCATTATTATTGATATTTGTATTACACCAACCAAGGAATGAGACTCACATGTCTATAACTTATAGTATAAGAAAGAAGCTATTACATACATTAGTAATTTCTATCAATGTTAATTTAGCTTTACATACCTATTCATTTCTTCCTTTTAAGCTAATTTTTCTTACCCCCCCCCCATCCACAAACATGTATTGAATTACCTTAAGTGTCACAATAGCAGATTCTTTATTTGTTAAATCTCTGATTTTTCTCTCCATAACTTGAGGTATCCAAGTGACTGTGATGTCATCGGGAGTGATTTCAATATTTGTAATGTTAATATGTGGTCTACCTATTTGTGAAAGTCAATATTTTAGATGACAGTACATAAAGATATGTGCAATACAAAAAAAAAGGCTACAACAAAGGGTCATCACAATATACTTAACTACTAGTCTGTTAGAACTCAATATTTTGACAAAGTTTGAATTATGCAACATATTTCATTCACCTTTAATTAATCATAGTTTACGTGTATTCCAGTGTACTCCTTTACTCTTTAGAAGTGGCAAATAAAGCCTATATCCATATGTTAGCTTACCACTTGTCCTCTTCAGGAATCTTGTCATTCTCTAATACAAAGTCTCCATCACTGTTCTTTTCTCTGTATTCTATCAAAAACACCTGAGGAGGTACACCACCATGGTAACCAGGTTTCCAGGCAACACTTAAAGCAACAGAGGTCACATTGGGCATCACTGACACAAGGGTTGACGAACGGGGAGGACCTAGAACATATAAAAGAATCTTGATTATTCACCTCACATGATATTTCATTCATAGTCAAATTATTTTCTAGAAAGAGTATGGCTATCTCCCTCTCCCTCTCTCTTTCTCCAGTATATCGATATGACATTTATTTAAAGTCACAGTCACATTAGACCTGCCATTATTCTTGTTGTGCCATAAAGTGCGATAAAATGCATCTTCATTTCTAATCTAGTAGGAACATTATCACACCAGTGTATGTGATTTACTTCCCAAAATCGAGGTCTGTGAGAGTCAGGACTGTTTTAAGACTGGATACTACTTGTCTTGTGACTAGTCGTAGCAAGACATACTGTGAATTGTCACAACTAGAAGATAATGCTACAATCAAAACAATGTAAGACAACCCATAGCATGTGACAAAACCTTTTGGTTTGCCAATTACAGCTGGTTGTAAACTGTTATATTCAGTTTTTATAACGAGGGATCATAGAGAAAATCATATAGAAATAACCATAGGGAAGATATCATTGTATCCTACACCATCTTCCTACCAATGGACTTTTAACCAAACAATCCTTCCATCCAATGATAGAACACTCAGAATTGAAAGAGTTCAATATGAAGACTTTGGGATTTACACTTGTACAGTAACAAATCAACCAGGAGGAGAAACCAGGACTAGATATTTTGTCATACAGTTAGTGGAAATAGGTGATGCTCACTTTCATTTTTGTTTCGAGTTGCCAGTCACATGTTGATAGGTTTTTCAATATTTCAAGATGGATTTATTGTGAGCATACTATTGATGTATACCTGTATTTTTGATCTATAATCATGGATCTATTTCCACCTACATGTACTAATTTACCACCAGTTGGACATGTAAGTGCTATTGTAAACTATAATCTGACATTTCTTACTGACACCCAGATAAACTACAAATCAGAAAAAGATGAGAACACCAAGGTATATCCTATCACTGGATCTATTCCTGTAGAAAACAAATCACAAATAGTGAAGGATTCATTTGACACCAGTGTCATTGACCTTGTCCTTCTGTGTTGGATCCATAACATTGGTATTTGCCATTGTGATCAAATGATAATTTTGAAATTGTATATTCTATAGAAGTAGCACTTCCAATTACAATTGTATTGTTATGGATCCATTTGTATCCAGTTATAACACTTGGATTGGCATACATGATTTCACATGTCAATGTCACAGATTGGTCAAGGATTGTATCTTTGTTAATCACAACCTTTGACCTTGGGGCATCTGAAGATACAAAACAAAATTCAATACTAATATAAAAAATTGCTTAGTGTCACATGATAAACTCATCATCATCATTAAATGCCTTCTCTGCTACGGAGGTTGGCTTCAATGGTAAACAAGGGCTTGTAATGGGAAAACGGATTTTATAATATATTTCTTTAACCCCCCCCCCCCTTGGTCCAACATTAGAAAATGATAATATTCTGAGAACTTACACAAAACATTCAGAGTGGTATAATTTTTAATAATAGCTGAATTCCATGTGACCCTGCACTCAATGACCCTTCCATGATGCTTTATGCCATCAGCTGTAAACCTGTAAGTACTTATGACTTTAAATGTCTTGTTGTCATCACTTGGATTCGTTGTTGATTGGTGTGTTGTAGTAGTGACTCGATTCTCATCCAAATACCACTGGATGGTAACTTCTGGTTTAGACCTCAAGATCTGGCAGGTAAAGGTGTGGATACTTCTTTCTTTGATAGAACCAATGATTCCACTCATTGAAAGAGAAGGTCTTACTGAAATGTACATGTATTATATGGAACATCATTACATCTATATACATCTGAAGGCTAAAATCTGTATTTTTAATAATATTGTTGATTATATTCATATTCCATGTGTCTTAATAGCTAGGATTTATGAAAAACATATTTGCACTCTTAGATTGTAAGGTTCAGTACCACTGGGAATTTAGGAACCTGCGGTGGTCTGCGGTGGGTAAATGTGGACATTTTTTGCGATCCCTTTTGATGGATAAGGACAACATTGTAAAAAAGTGGGACAATTCCATTAAAATTTGCAATGGGGAACATTTTTGACCTTTCGACCTTGGTGTCACAAGCTTTTGAAACATGTGTTGGGTGTCAATAGATGATGAGATAAATGAAAACTTTAGGTAAACTAACCAACCACAGTCAAATCAACAAATTGTGAGTACTCCCAATCTGCTCCACTTACTGGCCTTCCACATTTATAACTCCCATCTTGATTGATAGTTGTTCTTATTAGTTTTACTGCATCGCCTACAAAAGTCCACACTGTGGTGTCCCTGCAATAGTTCCCCCATCTTTGGCTTACCTCACAGAGAGCTGTATCACCACCTTTTATGAAGTATCCACCTGTGGTTATAGTCGGACTGCATGTCAGTACGACCTCTGTATTCTCTTCTGTAACACTTGGTTGTATTGACAGGCTTATAGCACACACTCTCGGAACAAATGTAAGCCCTGAAATATTGGTGACAATTTTTCAAAACGTTTGAACATCTAAGCCGATAACAGATTGCACACCTAAATCCTTTCATCAAATGATTTGAAAGCATATTCATTTCATACATATTTTTGTCACTTGATCCATGTGTTTAACAACAATTTAGATGTCAATTGGCAGTGAAATATGTTTAGGCTGCTTTATATGAAAACGTAATATGTATGAGTGGTTGGTGAGGTTTAAGATAAATTCCAAATGTTTAATTCAGTTGCTGCTATAGGTCAAGATATAACACTTAAGCAACACAAACTGCATGGCCCTAATGCATTCTGGTTGAGGAAGAATACTAAAGAGTTCCAGGTGCTCTCCGGTTAATTCTAATCATTTTAAGGGAATTCTTAACATATTTATTTTGACTTTTGATTCACCCTGTTTGATAACTAGGATTTTTTTGGATTTGAGATTTACAAAATATTGTTTCTTGGGATTGACTTGTATTCTGGCATTGGGAATTGGCAATTGAAATTCTTGGGATCTGGCAATCTAAAACGGCCTCGAAACTTAGATTTGACATACAAAGGTTAATTTTCTGGGATTGGGATTATGTTGTTTTTGTATTTTACATGTGTATATGTAAACAAATTAACCTTACTAACCAAGATTGTTAGAAGTGGCGGAGTCTGGTGAACAAACTCTAGCAGCTGCATTGCTGTAGACGAAGTGGCGATACCGCATATCATATACATACTATTAATTAATTAATCTAGCATGTTCGCGTTAGCTGTCTAGCTTTCGCATATGCACCTCTGAGTCTGATTTACATTTATATATATTTACATTTCACAAAAAGAGCGCCATGACAATCTGTCATAGTACATACTATAATAGTATTCAAATAAATAATCGAACATCAATATGAGAGTGGAGAGTGAGCTTTATGTATGCCACTTTAAAAAGAATGATATGTTAATGTCTCTAAAACAATGAGTTCATCATGATTACCAATAGATGAAATGTGAAATAGTATACTTACATACATTTATATGGATGAACACTAGGGAAAAGAATTGGTTGATCTTCATGTTATACATTATATGTAGAGATGTTCACGTATATCAAAAGAAATTTTCTTTAAAATGTATATAAATTATGTGTCTTCCATGCTGTGGCCTGCATAGTGTCTTGTTTATCATAAGCTTCATTCAAACAAATTACAACAGCACTTCCTGTTATAAACTTACTTTAAATGTCGGTGACAGCCTTAATTAGTGTTAGCTTGAATTGTCATTCTATGCGGAAGGACCCCGTTCCAAATCAGAGCAGTTTCAATTGAAATGTTTCTCACTGGCTTTCATGGAATCGGTTTAGGTGCTCATAAGCCCATCACAGTGTTCTCACTGTTTCTTGTCATGTAAATCTCGCATGGTCAAAAACTGTCCTTGATGCATATGCAAAAGTACAGTTATATACTATGATGGTTCTGAAGCAAATGATGATGATGATGATGATGATAGGGTTAAAGAAAAATCAGTATGAACTAGAAATCGGAATGTGGATTTAACAAACCTCAGTTAGATAGTTAAAAGTTTCAATCAATATCCTGTAAATGATGGGAAAAGTGTTTAATTAGCTCAACAGTATTGCCTTTGATTCCTAATTATGGAACAAGAAAATAAAAAATGGTTTAGTTCAGATAAGGCGTATATATTCGAGGCATAATTGTTATAGTAATATATAAGCGTTTGCAGCATGAAGTCGAAAATGACTCTCCGACTTCTAGTCACTTAAAGTCTGTGTCCATAACAACTTGGCAAGATAAATCTTTTAGAGGGTTATGAGCCACACAAAGGATTAAATAAATCTAGCTTTAAGAAAAAAAACACTTCAATTAGACCTAATGTAAACAGAACTTCAGATATGTTACTGACAGACCTATAATATATGCTGCATTTAAGAAACAACTAATTTCATTTTTTTGGCTCATTCTACAGAAATGTCACATTTTGTCATGTTGAAATGGAAAAAAATGAAGTCAAATAAGTTGTGATATCAAGTTTGATATGATATTTAGATTAACAAAAATGATTAGCTATTAGTATTAGGTTACAGTCCCAAGGGCTTAACGTTTATAATTTTCTAGAGCCTTTGAAGTATATAGTATCATAATCACCACAGTATCTGAAGTTACCATTGCTGTGCCCATCTAATCTGTGATATAGTTTTGATATTTTCAGAACTGTAATCAGTAAATAAGAAAGCCACTCGGAATAAGTTCATTTTGGAATTTATTTGCAAATGTTCATAGATAACAACTACATCTTCAGGCAAGTATGATGATTGCCTTAAGATGTAGATATTATGTATGAAAATGTGCAAATAGATTCCAAAATGAATAAAAACACAGATGAAAAAAAATTAAAAAATTGAAATCATCTTCAATTATCAAAACTGTAAACACAAAATTAACATTCAGATAAAATTCTGTGTCCTATGTTAGTTCTGAACTAACACCCACTCAACACGGGAGAAAAAGAGGGGGCTGCATCATTATTTTTAACCAACAAAGACGTCGTTTTTTTGTGTATATAGGTTCCTTCTAGAATAACAGCACATTGGCATGTTTAATAAAACTATGAGGGTGAATCAAAATGTTCTCAGACAAATGGCCTGAAAAATTTATTTTTCCAGATAACAAAATTATTTTCCTACATAAGATGTAGAATTGCTGGGCCATAGGGTTGTCTCTGACACCAGGTTATAACCTGTTTTTTTGCTTGATCTAGCGACCGGAATTGAGTGCCTTTCAGGTGTGAACACAGAATCAATAAATCAGAGGGTGCTAAATCAGGGTTATAAGGGGTGCGTGCAATCATTTCTCATCGAAATTCACTTAGAAGAGCCCTGGTCGCTTTAGCATGGTTATTCTATTTGTGCAGCTTTCTTTGACTTTTTTTTGCCAGTGCAGTCTTTACTTTCTTACCCTAGTGATAGTGGCTTGCACTAGCAGTTTTCTGTCCTTCTAGAAAGTCTATCAAAATAATTCCCTCAGACACCCCCCCCCCCCCAAACAATATGCCCTTAACAAAGATGGGGTTGACTAAGCTAGGCAAGGCTAGGCTAGGCTAGCATATTATGTTCTAACAATTTGGTTTTCTTATACTAAGTTATGGAAAGGATTACTGTTTGTAAAAAAAAAGAAAAAAGAAAGAAAAAGAAAGAAAAAGAAGACATCTGTAGATTTTAGTCATTCAATTTGTAAATGAAAATAAGGCTATGAGTATACTTTTGACTTTGGTGTTTTATTTTGATTCAGCAAAACTTACATGCACAATAATGATTAGATTCATCAGATTGTTCACGCCCATATTCATATGTGGTAACATTTTAGGAACCTTTCAGTCAATCATTACCAACATGCAGGCAACAATATGTTAGATAATAATGTTCTCTCAATAGTGAGTAGATTGTACCTGGAATTTCTTAAGATGTCCTTTAAACCTTTTCCAGTGCAGAACTAACAATGTATAGCAATATAGGGTGTCATGAATCCATTGATATGAATATCTATATAGAACTGTTATTGATTCACTACAATGGTCCATCTTCCCACAATAACACAATCATAAATTACAAATGATAATTTTTGCAACTGTGTTAGCCAACTATGTTTATTCACATCGGTATTGAATTAGAGTAGTTAGATTTTACTATGTAGTGTTACAGAAGTGTCACCTTGCATAATAACAAATTTTATACAAGCATGTTGGTTAATCACAATTATTTGTTATACTGTATAAACTATACAAAAATTATTTCAAAAATATCCTCTATCATCAGTTATATCTTCCAATATCAGGGCTAATGATAATGATAATGAGTACAACATTTATATAGCGCCTCTATCTAGCTACTTTCAACGGCTACTCAGAGGCGCTCGCATTATTCATATTAAAATGAAACAGCTTAAATGATATATATTGTTTTGTTATTGTATGTTACTGTTTAGTTTAACAAACCTCTATATTCAAAACACTGTGTTTCTTTCATATCAAGTTACCATTAAAACCAAAGCTGTATCTAAAGTTGATAAACTAAGGGTTAATTAATTTAATATTCCTTCAAACAATAAAATAAAGAAAGTCAATTGAATTTCTCTTGAAAATTTAAGTACTGAAATTTGAATAGATTGTATGTATACATGCATTATTATTATTATTATTATTATTATTATCTTGTCATAATGACAAAGGCTTGCAGTCTATAATTGCTGATATGTGTTTTCATCAGTTCTTGAAGTCACCAATGATGAGTAGGTGTTATTTTCTGCTAAGTTACCATCTTTGACATTTGCTCTTGGCTGAGATGTTTCCTGAAGTTGAAGCCCATCTTGCCCTGCTCCTTCCACTGGTTCATATACAGCATCATCTGGTATTACAGTATTTCCTCCTGCTCCTACATTTGAAGGCATGTAAAAGGGAGTATTCGGATATTCTAACTATGATAAATGTCTTTTGGCCAAATGAATTAAGTAATGGGCAATTAAAAAGAAAGAGATCCCTGCTTTAAGACATTTGACTCTGTTGCTTCAGTGTTCCTCATTGTTAATGAGTCAGTGAACCCTGCATTTTAGGGACTGTAGGGATATAATTGTTTGTGTTGTTATTAAAGTATTTAGAATTTTACATTACCATACATTATTCATAAACACTCCACCACTCACAATACAAGAAATGTCAAAAATTATCCAAACAATACGAATATGGCTATTGAAAGTCACTCACCTATATTGACGTAATTTGTTTCTGGATTATCTTTTTTGTCCCCTAAAATAGATGTAAAACAGTTTAGAAAGTATTCGACCACTGACTTAATGTCAGGAAAAGTCAGACTTTGTGTGATTATTTGATAATAAGTATATGATCCTATTACAATTATGATATGTATAATTATTACCTTTTGTTTGTGACAACTTTCTCAGCAAGATTCCAATGATGATAATCAAAGCCAGAATGACAAACAGAAGCACACCTAACAATCCACCAGCAATGGACCAAGTTTCTGTACAAAAAATATATAATTTTTCAGTCATAAATTACAACATTTGGAAACATATCATATAAGGTGATTGCATTAAGTTCAATTGAGCAAAAAAGAACATTTGAACTGTCTTTGACAGATTGTCTTTTGCAAAGTTCTAGTCTAGAATTCTCTTGTTTTCTAACATCTTGCAGAACAGTGATACTTACTTGAACATTCTCTCAGCCTAAAGGTAACCTTTGGGCTGTCATGTGTTTTGATGTTGTGGTGTCCTTCATATACGGAAAACCATATATAATAATCTTGACAGGATAGGAATGAACCTTGAATAGCCTTGATCCTGTCTTCTATATGAAAAGAACTTATTTCAGGAGAGATTTCTGTTTTTGAATCTTCTGAATTGTACATTATCTAAAGATTTGATTTAAAAAAAAAGATAAAAGTATATTTAACAAACTTGGTGTCTTGCTCATCTAAACAGTGAACCTACCAATATAAAAATATAGCACATAATTGTTACTGATCAAAAGTTTCCTGTTACAGTAGATCATTCTCTCTTTATTAAAAGCTTTCTCTCAAGTGTTGCTGAAAATGATAAAGAATGTAAAGATTTCATGCTGTTACCTTTACTCTGTATGTATCTAAAGCTGTACCATTTTCAACACTCCTTTTCTTTTTTGTAACGATGTATTGCCATGACACAACAAACATTTTCTCAGTAATGAAGACATCAGATATTTCAATAGAAAGCTTTCCTTCATTAGATGATTAAAACAAATATCATGATGTGAAAATCTGACATGAAATATATCATTTAATCAACATAATTTAAGGTATTGAACATCATTAATTATGATTCTACACAACAATGATTGTATGTTGTAGGTCCATGTGTACCCAGGTATATGTAAATCAATATTTGAATGACAAAGAGTAAGGCCATTCTATATTTTTAAATAATTTGGATAAATCTCACCACAAAATATCAAAGAGATACGTTTTGTCATGGATCACTTTTTTGTAATATGTGGCCATATATTTACAACAATTATTGTCCTAAAGAAAGAAGAACGACATATATTCAACTAAATAATCTTACCACTTGTACTCCCAAACACATTTTGTTTTTCACTTTCATTTGGTCCATCAGTTCTTTCATTTCTTGCATAAATTCTGAATTCATATTCAGTTGATGGATTCAAACCAAAGACAGTGTACACAGTGAATTCTTGTGATAGGTCTTCAGGAATCTTGTCATTCTTCAATATAACGTCTCCATCACTGTTTTTTTCTCTGTATTCTATCACAAACACTTGGGGAGGTACACCACCATGGTAACCAGGTTTCCAGGCAACACTCAAAGCAACAGAGGTCACATTGGGCATCAATGATACAGATGATGGAGAACGAGGAGGACCTGAAGTACACAGTTATATCTATCATTATAATAACTGTCTTCAAAATGCCCTACAATATTTTAGCTATTAATGTGTGACTCTCTAAACCTTCCCTTAAAAATTTGATTTCATTTCATGAGCACTGTTATAAATACAAGTATCCATCTTTTAAGATATATTGTATTGTAGTCTAAGGTCTTCTTTTTTACTATTCCTTAAGGTATGATGTAGTGTACTGCATCTTGTACAAGTCTTCTTTATGGAAGACACTCGTTATTGAAAATGATATAGTAATTATAGTAACTTTATTTCACTTTTTTCAGCTCAACACCACTTGTTTGGAAGATGAAAAGCCTCACTAAATTGCAACTGACAAGGAACACGTAATTGAATCACCTATCTTCACTAGCTCTATCTCGAATGATCCTGTCCTTGTTTCTCCTGCTGGTTGATTAGTTACTGTACAAGTGTAATTCCCAAAGTCTTCATATTGAACCTTTTCAATCCTTAGTGTTCTATCATTGGATGGAATAATGGCTTGCTTAAAAGTCCACTGATAGGATGGTGTAGGATTAGCACAGACATCACATTCGATTTCCACAGACCGATTAGGAGAAGCTGTGATGTAAGAAAATTGCCCTTTCCACAATGGCTCATCTGGAAATACAAGACATTGACACTACATGGCTTTATACAAAAACATGTAGATTTACACAAGTAATTACTCTTAAAATGGCAAAACAATTAGGATTTTAGGAAATAAAGTATCAATCTTGTGTAACAAGAATGATTAAAAGATATTTGCATCCTTACATTGTACATCTACAACAAAAGCCTTTGATGTCTTTACAGTCATTTCATCTCCAGCCTCATTCTGGGCTGATACAGTATACCTGCCATTGTAGGAGGTCACAGTATCACAAGTGACAGGTTTGTTAGAGATCATCCATTGAAGTGTTGTATTGGTTGCTGTTGTCTGGTCATATCTAAATGCATTTCCACTGACAGTTTCTCTCTTCTCTGTAAATTCCTTAATATTCACACCAGTTCCATCTACTTTCCATTGAATAGTTAGTGCTGTGTTGGACCCACTCACAGTTGAAGTCATGGAAAAGTTGATGTTGTCATACAAGGGGGCTAGAGAATGATCTTTATCATTAGGGAATTCTATAGATACTGGTGCTGGAAGATGAAATATTGTACTCAGCAATTAATAATTTCAAAATGAAATAAGTTGATAATATCAGGCAAGTAATCCAATTATATGTCTCGACAAGGTCAAAAGTACTATGACTTAATACTGGGTCATGGATAAAAGAAGGATGTCGAATAATATTAAAATGTGGATGATAAAAAACTGATCTTCAGAAGAGGCTGCACCAATTGTTATTGTACAAAACATGTGAATAGATCTATCAGATGAAATCTGTAAATTGTACAATTGTACATGATTGTATAACGTTAAGTGTCCTGACAACATTTATCTGATTGTCCATGTTATCATGCAACCCCTAAGCAGTGGATAACCATTCATTGGTGGAAAAATGTCGTGTTGAGGAATTTATGTAAACAGAAAACTGTTGCAATATCAATGTCACACAGCAGGTCTTTATATTGACTTTGGACTGTAATTTCATTGATAAATTAGTAATACATCTACCTTGTAATATTAATGAGACAGCATTTGATCCAGAAGAACTAGGTCCTGCTGTATTTCCTGTTTTACAAGAAAACGGTCCTTTATCATTTACACTTTTTGTAAAAAATGAATGTGAAAGAGATGATGTCTCATTAGCTAGAACTCCATTTGTGTCATAAAAAGTAGCCCAAGAAGCCACTGGTTTTCCAGGGTCAGTGGAAGAGCATTTCAAGGTAACTTGTTTTGTAATCATAATGGGTGTGGCATTTAAAAGAAAAATCACTGGACTTGATGGTGTATCTGATAATAAACAAGAAATGTTCAAGTGGACATGTTCAAAGCTTTCATTCTCTGTGTTATGAACAGTATCAAATTAAAACTGTATTTGTATATTGGAAATCCTGACATTATTTCATTACTTTAAGAAGTAAATAATTTTATCACATAGAAATAGATATCATAATTCTGAGCTTTTTCGAAATGAACAATAAAAAATAAAAGTAAAAATACTTACAATGAATTGTTAGATTTACAGTTCTATTACTAACACCTTCTCCAATAGCATTGCTAAGGTAACATTTATAATCCCCTTCATCCTCTTTTCCTTCAACCAATATGGTTAGTGATGGGTTTTGGATGGTCCCACCTGTATATTTGGTTCCATCCATTGTTAAATTCTTGTGATTATGTGTCCATCCTACACCATTTATTCCTGGGTTAGACTTGTAAGCTTCACATGGAATTGTGGTCTTATGACCTTCAAACTGAGGATTGATGGATGCTCTCCCAAGGTTGACAAAAGGAATATCTAGTATGAAAGATCACCACCATTGATTGTAGCAATTTGGAAATGATGGCATTAAAGCAAACTGTAAATAGTCACATTTTCAGAAATTTTGACTGGTTAAGGCATTTTGTAGTAGGGCTTGGTATACAATGATTTTAGCCTATTTTGGACA
>JAVSBT010032787.1:0-18121 GCA_033118115.1 Pharyngocirrus eroticus
TGATACGTTTGTAAACTGTACAATAAAGAAACATTTCATTTTTGCCTCTAAAAGACATTGTCTTGAATATGGTTTTCTATTGCAAAAGTTCATATCAAAAGTCAGTTCCCAGTTGTGGAAGCAGCTTTTGACAATGTCATATATGTAACAAATAAAAAGGTCTTGCCCAAACAACTTATTTTGGTTTGTTGAGTTATAAATTGGATGCAGATAAAATTCTGTATTATGTAAAATTTATAAACATCAGGTTTTTTTTTATGCAAGATCATTTCACAATGATTTGATTTAGAATACATTTAAATGTAATTGTTTAATTCAATCTGTATCATTGTCTTGTATTGTCTTTATTCTCATCTTTTGCAACCATAGAGGTTGGATTTAGTTTTTTTTTATTTATGCAAGATCATTCCATAATGGTATACAATGTAATAGTCCAAATATTTGTCAATTTTTTCACTTTAGGTATAAGGTTTCCAATTGTTGAGTCATGAACAACATAATGGTTTGGACAGATCCAAATTGGTCACCTTGAATTCAACAAAGCGTAGGTTTTGTTTTTAGAAGTCTATTCTAACAACATTACAGCTTATCAATGATATAAAAAAGAGTTTATGAAAAAAAAAATGATTTCATACTTGGTCTGAAAATCATCAAAATTTGAAAAAAAATGGAAAATCAAAAAGTGGGCCGGGCCAATACAAATTCGCTATTTGAATGATTAAAATGTTTATTTATATATTCATTTACATCCAGAGAATTGATTTAGTCCCATAAACAGTTCAGGATATCCTTTTGTATAATTATTTTGGGTACCTAAGAAAGGTATGCAATATCATCAAATGCCTTTTTTGTCCAACAAAGTTGAGATTTGGTTTGTAGGAGGCTTTTTATGTATTTTAATCACTCAAATAATCAAAACCCAAAATTTAATTGTTGTTTTTTAAAATCAACTTTTTTGGTTCATAATTCACGAAAAATGGATGAAATATGAAACAAAATGTGCTCCGGGCCGAGCCAAAAATATTTTTTTGAATCAAACAAAAATGACATTTATGTTTCCTACTACCAGGAGCAATGATTAAAAACCATAAACCAATACTTTTCCAAAATCACCTATCTATACCCCCCCCCCCCCCTTAGTGTAGTTGATTATTTGCTTTGATTGTAATTTAGTTCCATCATAAGATCAGCCTGCCATCTATTGGTCATTACATATTTGTTCATTATTCTACATGTATACAAAAGGTATGAGGCACTATAGGAAAAAACTGTTGCTTAGACAATAATGCAGATAGGTTAAGATTCATTCATATATGCCTTTGTTATCACAAACTGTACTAGTAGGCTGAGCTATCTATATTACTTGTAGGTCTTTCTTGAGGAAACTACTCAAAGGGGGGAGGGGGGGGTTTACAACTTTTCGTGACATGCGCCAAAAAATGTATCAAAATTTAATGTTCAAAAAGAAGTTTATGCCTTGTGAAAAAAATAATTTGGTGCTGACATCTGATTTTAAAATGATGTACAGAGTAGGTCTACTGAAAATAAATTTTGAAAATACAGGAATTGTATACTTTATTATTTGAAAAAGGCAATATTGAAATTTCAAAATCTGTGGTAGAAGATTCAAAATTGACAACATTCTTCTGTTCTGATATTTAAAAATGTTAAATACAACTTCAGTGCATCTTTCTTGTCACTATCAGCTGGCCCACTTATAAATCATCCAACCAGCTTTTAAGTTAAAAAGTTCTCTTGGTTCATAGTTCATTTCAACATTTCAAAAAATAAATGATGTGAACATAAAATGTGAAAAACACTGTTCCATTATTGATATGTGTTTTATTAATCAAAACAAAACTGTTTTGGTGTCATTGAGTAAAGATAATTAACTTGATATTTTTATAAAAAATATTCATAGAAATTATGGTCTACTTTAATTCTTATATCAATTTGCTTTGGTTTTAGGTGTAGCCCATGCATGCTTTCATTAAAAAAACACTCCAGCAATAGAAAGCAATACAGATGATAAGGAAGAACATCCTAAAAAAATGAAAATGCCTGGAGTTGGTTGAAAACTACAGCGTACCAGAATCACCTAAAGTGTACCATTTTGTACCACTAAGCACCCTTGTAATGCCATTGATAATTAATATACCCCCTGGCCTCAAACTTATACACTCCTACATCATATGGTCAAATTTGAAATATTTCTGCCATTACCACATGGGTTGAAGTAACTCATATTGAGACAAATTCATAACCATTTGACATAGGGAAGTGTAGGCAGTGTTTCAAAAGTATTTATTTTTTAAAAGAAAAAAAATAAGAAAAAGAGAATAGGTCATCCTGTCTGCTGATCCAAATCTTTAATGAGACTATGATTTTAGAGAACAAGTTCTTGCCACTATTTTTATCTTCATTCTGGCAGCAAAGTGTGTTAGACTGGGGGCATAAACCTGATATTTTTTTCAAGTCGACAAATCTAACTTTCAGTTAATGTGACTCCACCCGTCTTTGTTTATACCAGGAAATATAAACTTTGACAGAAACCTGGCATTGCTGTCAATATCAGAACTCTCTGACAATGTTTTTTTTTGTACACGCTTTCACATTTTATCTGTGTCAGAGAAAACGAGAAAAGGTATGGGTATTTTCAATCACCATATAGATACGTTTTCAAAGCTTTGCCCCTGCTTCTATATTTTTTACATAGGGTGCTAAAATGGCAACACCTGTCACCAGAAATCTTGTACATGGAGAGTTACACACCGAATTGATAGCTACTTTACCCAAACCCCCTAAATTGATCAATTAAGTGCAAAGCCAATGTGATATTTTGTTATGTACATTTATATCATAAAGCAAGGATGCACCAAAGGATCAAGAGTTTCAATTAATTTGTTTTTTCAAAAGTTGCTATCAAAGCAATGTTGCCCTGTCTTTATTGGTGTTGGCTGATTGATTTAGATTTCTTTCTAAATAATTTGACGTCTTCCATCTCACTCTGTCCCAGTGATAGTCGTTTGAACAGATTGCTTTCCTTTACTATATCCCTGATTTTTCCTCTATTTGTTTTCTTCAGACTTGCCTTTCTTTTGTGAGTTTCAAAATCAAAACCTGTATCTTCAGACATATCAATGATACCATTTCGTCTTGTTCTCAAAGCTACAAAACTAGAACAAGAGCCCAGTCGAACATTCTTTGAATTATCTTCTTGAGGACCTGTACTGTCTATATTAGAGTCCATTGAATCATTCTTTGAAAGTGAACTTGTTGATGCAGTTTTCCCACTTTGAGGTGTGACTGGTGTAAGAGGAGTGAGAGGAGTATTGGGTGTCTGTATGGAGTTTTCAGAATCATATGACCTTGTTCTTGCTTTAGCAATATCTAATGTAAAATTTCTTGCTGTTTTTTCTTGGGGTTCATTTTCATTGTTCGTCTCAATAGTTGTTTTATCATTGAAAATAACTGATGCTATACTTCCTCTTTTCAAATTCGAAGTTTCTTCATCAGAAGATTTTTCGCTTTCAAGGTCAATGCTATCTTGATCCTTTAACCATGGGAATGAAAAGTGCTTTGACCTTGAAGGGAATGTACCAAACAATGCATTGTCAGAACTATAAGCACCATAACCTTCTGGAGAACATTGACTAAATGAATCTATAGAACTCTCTGAATTTAAAGAAAATGAAGACCCTGAGTAGAAGGCTGGTTTATATGGTGAATCAGATGGTGACATAGGTATTTCAGTTTTTGCTGAGTCATGTATATTATCTCCTTCATCATTTTGATCAGACGACTGCTCTGAGTTCATCCTTTTCATTCGAGGTTTAGAATCTTTTGGATGCTTGCCTTGAAAACTCTTTTCATGACGCAATTTAGCTCTTTCAACTTCATTTGAGGAACAAGTGGCTTTATCCTGCATTACATCTTGATAAAACTGTTCAAGTGGTCTCAATCTTTCCAAAGATATGTCAAACAGGATTTTCAGATTTTCACTTGACATTTCCGCCATGCACTGACTATTCTGAGCATTTGTGAGCACGTCGTTTTTTCTTCTAACATCCTCCTGAAGCAGATTATTTTCTTCTTGCAATGCTGTTAGTGAAGCATTAGAATGAGTGCTGTTTATATTTTTATTCACATCCTTTGACATGTCTTCCAATTGCTTTTGAAGGCGTTGCAGCTCTTTTTCAAGAGATTCTATTTCTTCATTTTTGTCTTGTATGTGAGCTTCATATTTTTCTTCCTCTTCAGCCTTTTCTTTTTCAAGTTTGTCTCTTAATTCTAAACCAACAAGTAGGTCGTTTTCAAGAAATGTAATCTTATCGCCATAGGTCTCAGTAAGACGATCAAACAATGACAAACATTCCATTTCACAATATCTAAAGTTATCCATCAGGACTAATTTTTCTTCGTGCTCTTTTGTCCATTTGCTTTGCCAAGCCTGGGCTACTTCTCTCATTTGACAGAGTTTTGTTTGCAATTCCTCCTCTATGGATATATCTCTTTGCATATATGTAGGGGACTTTTTGAAAACATTATCACATGCCTTCAGCTTCTGACATAGAGGAGTAATTGATCCACTAGAGCCACGCTTCGAATGTCTGGGAGACACAGATCCTTGTGTTCCTTTCGCTTGAAGGAACAGATTTTGATCAGAATCACCACTAGGTCTCCTGGAACCATGTCCAAGAGTGAATAGCATATGGAGATAATCTCGCATATCAACATAGTCCATTGGCACGACTAGTTCAGGAATGTTGAAGTCTTTCTCTCCTGTCTTTGTTCCATTCATATTGGATATGGAATCGTTATCCAGGGGTACATCCCCAGGGACTGTCAAATTGCTTGAAAATGTTGGTGTTAACACCTTCATTTCTGCCATATCTACGTGACACCAATGATTGAAAACTGTACTCTCAAACAAATTGTCAAAAGTTTCTTTCAGGATTACATCATGATCCTCATTGGTCACTTATTCTACATTCTGAAAAAAATGAACAAAAAGTGAGATGATTAATAGAATAGAAATTGTATAGATACATTTGGTTGAAAGATTTTCTAATAATAAAGATTGTCTTTCAATATAACAAATAAAACCATGTAACATCACCAGACTCTCTCATAATGCATTGATAAATTTAATGCTGGATGTAAGCTCAACCTTTTACCCAGCTTCGTGATTTTCAAATACAATTGCAATGGCGAAGCTGTACTCAATGTACAAAATTACTTTTTGTCCTAGGACATAAAATATATAGAATGTTTTTTTTATTGGTACAGTCCTTTGAACAACATATCCATTATGATTCTCCATCAAAATAACCTTATTTAAGAATACACATCTACAAAGGACTGTCCTTAGAGAGCACCATTGGAATGATTAAATTAAAGAGTAAATATATTCATTGGATTGATTTTACTTCACAATGATTTGATAATGGGCATAAAGTCAAGTACTATTAATGCAAATGGTGCTGCTTCTTTTGTAAACAAGTGTCAAGGTTCAAAACCAAATTTGTGTCATGTAGAGTTGACTTGAACTTTAATATTCATCTTTTGTGATTGCTCAGCATGGAACATTAATAACTTGATTTAAGCTCAAAATTTCATATTCATGCAAAAGTATATTCAGAAACAGAAAAATACAAGTGGAAAGTTTTCTATGTCACAATCTATCAATTTCCCATAAACACAACCTACTCTACATGTTACAGCTGACATAGGAAACCTACTTTGTAATTAGAAATAGGTTACAGAGCTGAGGTTTATAAAGCTACTCTTCTCCAGCTGATGACAATGTTGGAACCATTAACTATCATTAGAAAAGTCCCTTCAACCTACTGTTTGTTCAGTTTAGTGTATTGCAATAGGACTTGACAATCACAGAAAAACTAAAACATTTTTTTTCAAATTAAGTCTCTTCAAAAGGAATCTTAAAAAACATAAAAAACACTCTATCTTTTAAAGGTTCTTCAGATTTTTTTTAACACTTTCATGGCATGTGTGTGTCCTAGGTTGATGATTATATCCACATGGCCTCAGCTGGATTGAACACTTGAAGGTAACTGAGAAGTATATTTCTGAACTTGAAGGAAGTATAACTATAAGTCTTTACATCACATATCTCTGTCAAGAGGACATTTTTTTGGACAGTCACAGCCAAAAGTAGAAAATCTTTCATGAAATAGTTACTTGAATATTTTCCTCGTACAGAAACATGAAATGTTTTTGCTGCTGAATATATTTACATATTATATGAAACACCTAGACCAATCTTAAATCTTGAAATGTTGTTTATAAACACAGTTGTCACCAAAAAGAAATATTTGAAAAAAATACATCATTTCAAGGTCATTACTCAAGATTTGATATTAAAAGCTATAAAAATGTACATTACATCATGTACCAACCTTGACATTTTAGCTATGCATAATCCATGATTAGTCATTGTGTAAAAAAATTAAGATGCCAATATTTCCTCTATGTTTTGATTCTTTTTCAATGGGGGCCTTGGACCTCAGAACTTTTTTTTGACATTCCCAAGCATATGTTCAAATTGGCCTTTTCAACAAAAAATAATGCAAATAGAAGAAATTAAATATTATGGCTTAAACGCCCTTAGCAAAAATTTAATATTATTTAAGTCAAAAAAATATATAATAATATGGTGATAAAAATTACATTTTGGGACATATGCTTTGATCATGTCTAAAAAAGCTCCAAGACCACCAGGCCCCATTAAATCATCTAAATTATAATATGATAAAATAAGATAAAACACATTTGCATATTCAACATTTTTGTTATAGAAATCAGGTTTGTTTGAAATAGGCTATGGTATTATGTCAAACCACTATGTTTTGCTCACAGATTAAGTTTAAAGATTGCCAACCTATTTTTTTATATCACACACCTATTGTATAATGTGCAATATAAATATTTTATTTGTCTAGGAGACAATATAATAGCTAGAATTTTTTTCTTGTGGGTGTCAAACTGACTGGTTCTCTGCTATGCAGCCCACTTAATTCATACCCTCATATCTACATGTGTCCATATAACCAACCTTATGACATCAAAGGAAACAAACAAAACAAACAAACAAACAAATGTAAGGGCACACATTCTGACCAGAGCTATTGGTAAGACCATTGCATGTCATATATTATCAAATTCAAAAAAGTCATTCACCTTGTCTTTTGACTCGAGACTTTTTGGTCCAATGAATGTGCCCTTATAAGAATTATAATGATATCAATTTCAAAGCATAATTTATTTATAGATTAATTTCCATAGAATTCATAACATGTTATTGTCATTCAGTTATCATTTTAAGTTGGCATTATATGAAGAGAATAATTGCTTTCATAATTAGAAGATTTAGAGCAATTTAATGCTCTCCTACTGTTTTTGAACATTAAGTTCTATGGCCTTGAAAATGTTATCAAATTCATTGTAAATTTCATTATACTTACCTATTACTAACTCAGGGTATACTTATTTCTCAACAATCCAATGTTTGTCTCCAAGTAGTAAGATAATGAATGTAGAGATTTTCTCTCAGAATCACAGACACAATACCAGATGTAATGTGAACTCTGTCTGTAGAGAGAATGGTATATTCAATCTATTTATTCAGATAAACATATATGTGTCACCAACAGCTAGTGATATAAAGAATCCTGGCAGTTGCATAAATGAAAGTTCCACCTCAGACAAGAATTTTCAATATTCATTCCAAATGCAGATAGTCCCCATAGAAATACCAGTCTTATTCACAACATCCTAAACAACTGGCGATCCAAAGAGTCTGAATTGATATATTGTGTCAATATACTAACATGTGGGACACAGTATAAATAGAGTCTGAGAGGATTCGACTTGCCAAGAAATATGCACAAAAGTTCAAGAACTTAATATTAGCAAAATATACTTTTGACCTCTTTCAGAACAATTCCTGTCTCGAATCTATGAAACCTTGACCACTTAAAAAAGTCGACATGTGCTAAAAATTGTTTTCAGTATTTTTGGCAAATGAGGGGTGTGTCTGTTGTCTTAAGTGCCTTCAATGATACTTCACGCTTCATCGGTCATGCACTTATTCAATAACTCTGTGAAAAGATGTAAGTATAATATGTACATGGCTTTTTTTTAACAGTGAAGCACATGTTTATGGTCCTTGTGTAAAAAAAATCTAAATTCACCAATGTTGATGCATAACCATTTCCTAGGCAAGTTACTTCTTAGTTCTATGTGTTTCCTAATTCATATGTACAATTTATTAGTAAAAATATGCAGTGATGGATATACATTATTTTGTATTTAGTGTCCTTGTGTGATGTTGCTATCAAATGGCCCCATTTTGGTACAACTCCAATGATTAGTTTATAGGAAACATTCTTTGTGTTGAGTTGGCAAGTGAAAGTACTATACTAATACTTTCTTTTAATCCAAAATAAAAAAAACTTCGAACTTGAGATTGTAGCCATTATCTTAATAATCATGTATACAGGTCTCACTGAGAAAAATAAATAAATAAACCCCTGATTGTCATAAGATATTCTATGTCTACAAACACAATAACCAATAAAAATGAATCGCTACATTACATACATGTAGCACATACCATTGTGACTTCTGCTCTGTTTAGTACCCTGGGTTTTGTAGAGACAAATACTAAAGACATCTTTGTCATTCAATTATTGATGGGAAGTAAATCAGAGACCATCATAGGAATTCAATCCCACAATCCATTATCTCTTTTTAAAGTGCCATCCTTTTCAAAATGTTGTGGACTTTTTGTCCACAGTAGAGGAGTAAAATGTAAAATTATTCTTCACCCTTTCACACCTTGTTGTATATAAATGTTAGAGTGTTCTTGGTAGTTTATAAGTGTTCTGATGATGACTATGAAATATAGTCGAAATATTAACATGTATTCGTCTTGAAAATAAAATCAAGCAAACATGATTTTCGGAGTTTTTATCATTGTTTAGAGGAGTAAATTGACTGTCCTTTTGAGACAGCACATTTTAGTGAACATAGGAGCCAATGAGACTGACATTTGTTTATGGGAAATCCATCCACTGTAGAGGGGTGTCCTGTTTATCAGGAGTCTGCTGTGAATCATAGTGTATCAAAACTTCAAAGGTCATATCTTTTATGATTTTGTGAATAAATGCAGCTCTGCAGTTCCCCTGTGTATATTTGTTTCATAAGTCACGGATATAGGATAATTATATAAACTCATGACGTAAGGTTAAGACAAAAGGATTTAAAAGCATGGGGTCAGTAGTATTTCAACAATTCTGTACAATTGGATTCAAAAACTTGTATGCAGATTAAAGTTTTTTAAAGCACATGTGTTCTATGCCAAATTTACAATAGCAATATTTACATTGCATTTTCAGAGACAGTCATTAAAAAGTCATGTTACTTTTCTTAAAGAGAGTATTTCAAAATTATCTATCCATTAAAGGTATTATGTTGTGTTGAAACTATAGGATCTAAGTTCTAGTTAATAAAAGAATACATTTTTATTGTCCAATATTACATCTTTAAACTTGTTTTATGGGATAACACTAACAGTCATTCTACACCAGGAAACACTGAAGCAATATAGAGTAAAATGTCTTGCTCAAGGACATGCCTTGGCCTCAGATTGAACAGGGGATGTCTTATATCTATTCTGTGGTCACAGTCTTATCCATTTGGCCACCAAGTGTCCAATCGATGTCATAAAATTAAAGGCCACACAAAATTATGACGACAGATATTAATACTTGAAATGTAAATGTAAAAAACTTCAATAAAATATCTTCTTTAAAAACTTAAAGGTAATTTTACAAAAAGTCTAAGCCCACCTTGGTCTTCTTTTAGTTATGACATAAAATTCTTTAACATAACAACAGCGGGAAATAATGTAATTGACAAGATACCACCTATGTTTGAATTTTAATCAAAACATTTTCTCTCAATGCAATGTAGCTGATAATTACCTTTATTATACATTTTAGTTTTCTTTGATCCTGTACAATCATATCATCACCATCATATTGATAACCAAGGTGAACTTTACTCAAAGAATTTATGATGATCTGTCATAAAAGTTTGAATGGGTTTATGACATTTGATATAATGATTAGAGCCCGAAGGAGAAAATATACATTTCTTTACAATAGCACCACTATCTAAAATGTTCTTTTATCGACATTTTAAACTCATGTAATTGAACCATTAGGTAAAGCCTTTTGAAACTATAAAAACTTCAAATTTGCTTTGATGATAAAAAAAACACCCAATTGCATGAAAATGAAAATACAGAAAAATTAGGTTAAATATTTTTGAGACCATAATCGATATATGTGGTGGTTAGACACACATTTTAACCTAAGGAATTTAATTTAAATTGAAAAAAAGGGTTTAATCGATTCCAAAAACATGCAGCCAAGCTGACTATACTGGCTCATACCTGTGGACATTCCTCCATGATGGCACTCTATAATTTAAAGTCAATTGTCAAAATTGTCTGCACTAGGTGAGAAGGGCAAAGAAATAATTCAAGTACTGTTTGTAGGAGGTTCTTGAAAAGCTTTTAAATTCTTTGTGCAGTACTGTCCATGATCCAGTAAATAATATAATACACTGTTAACTATCAAACAGTGGGGGTAAGAAATAATTCAAGTTCTTTTTACAGGATATAATAACCAACAAAAGGTTCTTGAAGAGCTTGATTTCTGGTGCTGTACTGTCCAAGATCCAGTAAAGACACTGTTATCAAACAAAATACCATGTGGATCTTTTAATTGTGTAATATTATATAGTTTTCCTCTAATGAGGATGCCTTTCAATTTAGGATACTACTAATACTTGGTGAAAAATAAAGTGTCCTGAACAGAGAGTATGTAAGTGGTTCTGTGATTTATTCATTTCATTAAACCTGAACAGCTGGTACCAATCAAACATTGAAAACAAAATGATAATTGACATTTCAAGGAGGTTAAAAAAGGCAAGAGCTTCAGAAAATGTATTTGAATGACATTCTGTCAAGCATAGGTTTATCAAATGTATTTGAAGTTAAGTGACTTGTTTGTGTTAAAATGACTGGTGCCACAAAGTTTGCCAAAATCACTTTGAAAACAACAAAACTATTCTATATGGGGACAAACAGGATTGTATTTATAAGCTTCCTATCAAAATAAGGCTTACAAGTTACAGTAGTATCAATATTTGCTGCTTGATGATTCAAAAACTCAACTAAAATGTACAGTTATGATAATACATTAAGGAATTAAAACAGTCACTGATTTCAACTGATACAGATTATAAACAAATACAATCATGTACCAACACATAAATGTTCATGTCATTCATTTGATAGCTCACTAGACAGCAACACTGTATAAAATACTTTTATAAATAAAATAATTTTAAAGACCAAGCTGAAGGGATTTCGGATTTTAGAAAGTTTATTATTCCACCAAAGAATTTCACTGCATGTGTGTGACCTTGACATTTGTCCTAAAAAAACTGACAACACCCAGATTCCTTTTTTCCTATTTGTGTTCTTGAAGAGATGTTTATCTACGCTGACAATAGGATATTATTTGGTGCATCTAAGATGTAAAAAATGCCATTGTTACATATTTACAGCTACTTCTATATAAACTGTTGTCATGCTTTCAATTATAATCACACCCTTCTTTACATCTTCAAGGTAGGGATTTTCTGGCCACTGATCACACATAACAACATCATGTTTCACTTTTAAAATTATTAACAATGATATTTCCATAACTTTGCCACATATTCTTCTTGAAGAAATTTGATACTTTTGAGCTTGTGATTTTAAAGATCAAGCATTTTGTAAGATTTCAAACAAAATATCACTGCCTTCAGTTACATCCAATTAGATGTTACAGTAAGATGATAATAAAACTAAACAGTAACTACATGTATGTACCTGAAGTCCAGGCAGCACTAGAACATGGAATATCTGAAATGTTTTTTATATTTCCAGCTATGTTTAAACTAGTTGTATTGTCATCATCAGGTTTAAATATACATGTGTAGTTGGAAAATATAAAAAAATAAAAATTACAATTTTAGGATTTTCATTTCTTAAGTACTTGTTTTGATGTATACCTGCTAAAGGTTGAAGGATATCTTTATAGAGAATATTAGCTCTGTATGAAAACTGGCATGAATAGTTGTACAGAGTAGTTGCCTTAGATTAATCAAATGAAAGTTTGCATTGTGAAGAACATTTCTATATATTGTGACAATGTAGTTTGTAGATATGTATGACATTCAATTGAATCTATTCAGTTATTTGAACCCAGGCCATATCTGAATAGAGACCATTATTATTTATTTTTTCATTGCTTATAGCTTTTAAATCATCAATTAATCATCCAAATATAAAACCTTTTCTAACTATAGTAAAAGGGTCATTCATTTTTTAATGTTTATCTTTTGTTTTCTTTTTTGAAGTCTCTGTGCTTTCACTTCAAAACTGTCAAATAAATTTAACATTCAAGTTCTATTGTCCCCTATGTTTTTACACTTATGTCATTGGTTTTCTGACTGATAGAGCACACTTTCTAAAATATTTCTCTGCTTTTTTTTCTTCATAAAAATTTGCCAATCCCCAACTTCCTGGTATATGAAAACAATCATACAAAATATATATGTCCCCTGACTTTTTTCATGTTTTGTTTCTGCATAATAAACATGTAGGCTGACAATGTAAAATTACATTCCACATATTAGTGCACCTGAAAAGTCAAAGCTAAATATACAATGTATGATGACAGCGCATCATAAAATAGATAACTCAAAGATATGACAATGGGGCCATCAAGTAGAGAATAATTTCAGATTTGCTTGGAATTTCATCACACCAACCCCTCCTATTCATATCTATTTATCTAGGCTTTTACAGCATTCCATCTTGAATATCTGATTGTAAATCAAAATTTAGCTAATTTCCATATAGATTGAATTTTGATACTGTAATAAAGAATTTGTTTTTACAATATCAAATTCTTTTATACCTCCTCTCCTGCTAAATCTAGGTCAAAGGGTCAGGGAGAAAGAGCTCCAATGGAAACTTTTCAAAATGTAACAAAAGCTTTCAACAGATCTGTTATGTAATTGAGCTTCTCTCATATCTTTTGATATTTTCCTTCAAAATATGAAAAGAAGCTGACAGAATGGCAACACACACAGAGCTTAACCATTCAAGAGATTATTCAAACCAAAATAATACAAAAACAAGGAAAGCCGTGCAGTTTGAGATAAACATAAAGATTTAAAAGATTTTGAGAGTATTTTTTTAAAATTCAAACATGTTTTGTCCAATGAGTTGTAAAGTTCAAATTAAATCATTGAATATGTAAGTATCTTTATCAATTTAGATAATCACATACTGCAAGTATAGAGATGGAGTGAATAGACATAATAGACTGTTGACAGAAACTTCATTTTTCTATGGCAACTGAATAACAATTAAATTATTGGTCAGTAGTCTGTAAAAATGGTCAATACAATGGCAGATTCAAAATGGAGATAAACATTGTCCTTGACCTAATTATCGCATAGGTCACTGAAGACGCTTTTGGACCTCTGCTATTGTAAGCTATAGTGCTCTAATAAAAGCTTTTTAAGATATAGACTGAGCACTACGCAATTAGCTACATGAGGTGAAAAGTAGCAAACTTTAAAACTTATGCAATATATACGTATCTAAAGAAGGTATATAGTGCCATCAGCTTGTACACCCTGCCTGATGATGAATATGTTTTATATAGTACTATGTTTAACAGAGTGGTTAGGAAGGAGGGGGATATGTGATTTTTGCTATTATTTCAACAGAAATTTTGAAAATCATAGTTATGTAATATTTGATAAATTCTATCCATAGATTGTTTTTTATATTAAATAGGTTATATTCTAACTATTCCAGCAAGATATATCATAATCTGTAGAAAAAGAGTTTTGAAGTTTTTAAACCTGACACAGTCTTTTTTTTCCTTTTGTACTTTGTTTCAGTGTCTTTTGAGAAAACCCCTTTGGCTTTTGCACTTGAATTATATTTGTTTTATTTTAATTCCAATAGATTTTGAATTTAGACAGATGAAGAAATAATCTGGTCTTTGTGGATAATAGAGTATGCACAATGAATTTTCAAAGACATGTTAATGAAACAATCCCAATATAAAATAATGAAGCTCTAAATTAATTTGTGGTATAACTTGCAAAATAATAGGATGTTGTTGTTTTTCGAATAATTTTCTTCACTGACATACGGAATTCAAACTTACGACATGTATTCATATATCAAAAACAGACTTTGTTTATGTTTTCATTTGCATCATTGTCTAGAGCACTGACCCTTTTCACAGGGGTTCATTATTTTTTTCTCAGAGCTAGAATGATTATTAAGGAAATATATAAAATCTCAAAATTCTGAATGGACCAGCAGATCCTTTATGGTAGTAGAAAATGATTTGTCCCCCAATTAATGGCTCCCTGTTTTTAGTATGTATGCACTACTTGCTGATTCCTTTCTTACTCAGAAGTTTTGTTTCTTTGACTTATTTTTTTCTTTCTAAAGATGGCTGTTGTTTACTTATATAATTATGTCACTAATGATATATTTGTCACCTAGGTTTGAACACCATGATCATATCAATTTGAAGTATCTTGTACTTAACAAACTTATATAACCCCACAATAAAATTGGTTCAAATTTTCTATTGAATAAAAACAGACAGTCACTCTGTTAGATGTATAAGACTATGTATATAAAAATACCCCTATAATGGACTGTCAAATGTGACCAAACCCAGCTTGGTAATAGAAAAATAAACATTCAGGAATGAACAAATAACTGCAGTAAATGTATTTGGTTATTACTTGATCTTCGTTTTTCCCCATGAATTAACATTTCTAATGAAGAATTAGGTGTCTAATGGACCAAAACACATTTGATTGTCCAGGAAGAAGCCAAAAAAATTCTAAGGTGCTTTTCACCACAAATACCAAACTTATATAACTATTCCATTTGATTTTGTATTGGAATCATAACATTAACTTATAATGCTTGCCATTTGAAAATAAGTTTGCGTCTTATATATAGAACTGTAGTAATAAAATACTAACCTGTGTCTTGACAAAGACCCCAGGGTAATATAATAACTGCATATATGTCTACCCCAATGTTTGTCAACAAAAAAAGACCTCAAAGCAAATTGAGATTTATCTGTGTCTCACGTCCATTAGAAAAAAGCATCTTGATGATGACGATTTGTCCTATATCCACTAAAGTACCCTTAATATAATGAAGACATAGTCCTGCGTGTCTTAGATATTAGGAAGACATATGTGCTTCCAAGAAATGGACTTTATGGTACTTGTGTCTGTGTTTTGTCCTGTCTAGAGAAGACATGGTGATTGTTTTCTATCATTTCTACAGGTGTTGTAGAAGACCTTTGGAAATTATATCAAAGATTTCCTGAGAATTTACCCAAGATGGACTAGCATTCTGTTTGATACATAGTTACAAACTAAGATGTTGAGTATTTATTGAGCATGATAATATGAGACATGAAAGAGACTTGATGTAATGATCACTCCATCAGATATTATAGCAAACACGTCAATTTGTTGGAAATGCTGGTGCCCTGTCATTTCTATTATATATGATTAAATGTAACGCATTAAAGGAAAAGTTAAGACTTTCAAACATTACAGCAACCACAAACCAACATAACACATGATACATGATACCTAATGTGTTACTTTTAAGCACAACAACAAACATGCCGTATAATAAAATTTGCAATGGAATGCAGAACATTTTTTGTTTGAAATAGAACCTGGGCATTGAAAAGACATATCCTTAAGTAATTACATGAACTTAGTTTCAACAAGCTCTCTTTATTATGTAGTAAAACATGTTTGGCAAAGCAAGTAACCAATTTTTTAAAACTGAAATTTTGACACATGTTACTATTCAAAAAAACAATGTTTCAGGCATTATCGCTGACAATTAGATCTCCTGAAACAATGTATTGAATGTAGAATTTCAAAATACAATGTCACAATTGTAACATTAAGAATTTAAAAGAGTGGTTTCCTTATCCATATGCACATTACAAGTATTGTATTTCAAGCCAGCATGTTGACAAACAATAATTCTAAAACTGATGTTTGCTTGATTTACTTTCAAGACAATTTACATGTTGAATGTTGGCCTATCTTAGTTGTCTTGAAAATAATCAAGCAAACATGATTTTCTGTTTTATTCTATTTTTATTAATTTTCAGTTGACAATTAAGCCAGCATCAGTTGATTATCTATAATTGGGATATTACTATATAGCTGTACTCAGAATTAACCCCAAAAATCACCCAAAACGAAATGAATAAGTGATACTAACCTCAACCAAGCTAGTAAAGAGATTCCATGTTTTTGAACAGGTAGACACTTTGGATAAAGCATATTAACAATCCATGTGTTGACAAAAGTCACATAATATATATATACACAATATGTTTTTATCCTGTACTTGCAAGTTAATTTATTGTGTTGTCAGAAGTCATCAAAAGACACATCCATGCATGCATGAGAACTTTCTTATTTCTGCTGAAAATTAAACACTATCACATTGAACAATAAGATGATACTGCTATTGCTAATGCAGATCACTGTCAACTGCTTTAACTTTAGTGGACAGAGCCATAAACCAGCCTACAATGCTTTGGCGTTAGACTTAGAGTTTGGGGATCTTGCCAAAGCATTTGACAATGTTTAACTAGCAAATTCTCCAGCTTTACACTACATAATTTTATGTTTGGTTATATCTTTGATTTTATGTGTCTTGCTGTTATATACTAATTGAAAGAAATTAGAGTAACTATGTGTAGTCTCTATGTCTGTGTGTTGCTCTGCAGTGATGATGTCATAGAACAATAATCAAGTATTTATAAGTAATATTGCTTTACTGATCATCATAAATATGAATATTTAAGGAACAAGTATATTAGGATAAGCAAAAACACCACTCTGAGGTTAATTTTTGAATTTATTTGTAAATTTTCGTTATTTTAATAACTACAACATAATTATGTAATGATTGCCTAAAGATGTTGTAGGTTACAACAAAAATGTGCAAATAATTTCCAAAATGAACTTACTCTGAGTGGCTTTTTTACTTCATAATGTCAAATGGTCAGCTGGTACAGGTAATATTAGGAGAATACAGGTGAAAATTGCTTTGTATGCATAACCAAAACTTGCGAACTGAGATGCTGTTAAAAGAGGTCAAAATAGGGCCTTAAACAATCTAAACAAGTAACATGACACCTTTGCACTTAATTCAATTTGCAATCAATATTTGCACACTTTTATTAAATATTTTTTAATGTTGACTCAAAAGATTAATCTTTTGTTCGATCTTGCTATTCTGGTTGTGTTGCTTTTAGTCAAATCTTTAAAAAGTTGTTGTAACATGAATTACCTGCAAAGTTGTTCTTTAGAAGTGAAGAAGAGGTGAATGTATGTTTGACAAATTACTTATATATGTCTGGTATTGAAGTGTTCTTTATTCAAACATTGGTGACTGGTTCTATATAGATGTATAATTGTAAGGCCATATCAAATTGATTAGTTGGGCGATGACATTTTTATGGAGATTTTTTCATGAAGAATGCCTGAATATCTTACATTTTACAAATAAAGACTTTATAGTTCTCTAATTTTAACCAAAATCGAACATTCTTAAATCGATCATACAAGCAAGATTTTGAGAGAAAAAAATAATTTAAAAAAGTCCAATGATGAAAAAATGGCCTGGCTGCTTCCATTGACCAATTGATCAATTTGGAATGGCCTATATGTGATATTTTTTCACACTTTCCTTTATCTGATATTTTGAATTAAATAATGTATGGACAACAAACAAGCTATCCTTTGAACTCTTTTTTCATTTACATGTTTAAACACAGGTGTGAAGTTCAAATGAAGAAATATAATGAATTCTGAGGAGATTTTTGTCCATCGCAAGAGTTTAAGAACACTATTCATGGAGTTTTTTAAATGACAGCAT